>PVIR01000958.1:0-72751 GCA_004026965.1 Petromus typicus
AAAATTAAATATTCTTTTTGAGTAGGAACAAAAAATAATTACTACTTTGTTTTCATGCATTCTCATTTCAAATATGTTGATGGGAAAAGAAAATATGCTTTTCTTAATCATTAATGTGAAAACTGTTGTACTTGATGGAAGCTTATTGAGCAGGTTCACATATCTATCACAAATATGTTCATCTAAGAGTCCTAGCAATGCAAGGTGTAAGGTACAAATGTTAGAAAAATTCCAGAAGGATGATATATTTAATATAGTATTAAACTTTAAAGTGTCTTCTTTGGATGATTTATAATGAACACAAATACATTAAGCAGGAACCTAGTAGAGACATCTCGTGAGTTCTGTCCTGTTGGACAATGTTTTGGAAGGGCAAATAAGCACAGAGGAAATAGGGAGGATTGAGAAAAAACAGGAAGTAGGAGAAAGAGAAAGAACAGTTTGACGTGTGTCTTAAAGGAGGCATTAAAACTAGAGTATGCTACATTTCTGATTGTTTTTAATAAGAAACTAAAACATAATGGAAATAAATTATTGGAGAGATATTTTAACCAACAAAGTTAGATAAGGTGAACTACAAAAAATATTGATCAGAAAATGTGATTTTTGAAAATAAAGAGACTCAAGTCTTTCCTTTTGTGATAACAGAAATACTAAAACTTGTACTTATTTGTTAATATGTACACAAACTCCCAAGGCAAATAAGTTATATACTCAGATCTTATTTAACAGGAAATGTGGCCTCTTTTGGGAACATTAACTACTTGAATTCCCCTAAATATCACAGGAGAAATGGTTTTCAGTTCTCTGATTGTGGGAAAAATTCCCCAAAAGCTTAAAGTTAGGCACATTTACATAGAATTTGAAAGGACGTTTTGTTTTGTTTTTTGTTGTATAAGACTATTGTCAAAAGCTTCCTTTATTTTTTCCTCTGGAAGTGGAATCTTATAAATTCTCACTTCATTACTGACACGCTAAATACATTTCCTATCTATTTTCCCAAAGCCTCATTAAACTTTACAGATTTACCTAGAACATGAGAATGACACATGAACTGTACTATAGTTTCCTGACTAGCTACAAAGAGCTTATTCTGTTGTCATGGGCAACTAAAGAATGTTATACATATATATATATATATATATATATATATATATATATGTATGTGATCTTTATAGTATGTGAAGTTTTATATATATAGTCAGAAATTTAGAATCACATGGTCACAGTTTTGCCTATGTAAATAGTCTATGTAAATTATGTATCTCTGTACTAGTTCTTAAAGTGTATGTTTTTATTCATGTGTATATATTAGTTTTAAACTGTAATTTGACATAATGTGGTGGGATGATATGATTTCTAAACAAGTAGTCTTCATCAGGGTGCCCCCACCCTAGAGAAATGATGTTGAAATATTCTCCAACATACGGAATAAGGCATCTTAATTCTACACTACTGGATTTGAGCTCTGCATGCCAGAATAGTGTTCAATACACAATATAGTAAGAGAAGGAAAAGAAAATTTTTATTCTATTTAGTGTAACAATATAGAGGTGGAAGCACTTGAAAATAGTGTTAGTTACTGTGAGCCTACCTCCATATCTTTCTCTTTCTCTGGCCACATGGTTCCAGGGGCTTTATGCAGCCTTAAGAGGCTTTTTCCAAATATATAAAGTATTAGTAAGATTCAAGTCAGAAATTGAAGAATGACTCCCAGTTTGTGCTACTTTCTAGCTAATCTCTATAAATTTAAATTTTCTCATTATAACATGGTAAAAATCTCTACCTTAAGGGTGACTCTGGAGGAAAACTGCTCAATGGCTTGAATATAAGGAATAAACTTAGAGCACAAGAGATGGAACATTTTGGATGCTTAATAAAAGCATGTTAAAGAGCCCCACTAAATAACTTGTAATGTGTTAAGTCTGTATTTTAGGAGAGCATCAATCCCTTTTAACTCTTTGGGTTCTAAAAAAAAGAAAGATGAGAAAGTTTAATATTTTGAATCTAGATAGATTATTTGGGACCCAGGTACTATCTCTCTTTGTATGTTAAATTACAGTTCAGGCTCATTTTAGGTCTTAGATTCTTGGGAAATTTTGAAGATTCTAAACTATTTTCACTTATCACTGAGATTTTATTTTCTCCTTCAATATTTAAGGGTGCTGAGTTTGTCTTCCTATTTATATAAAGAGCCCAGAATATTATTTTTCTCAGTGGGCTATAAAGCTTATATTTTCATCATTTAGAAGTAGTATGCTGTTCATTATGATAAATTTCTCCAAAATATATAATTATTGAAAAGAATACATTCATGGTATAAAGCTTTGTTTCTTTTTGTCAAAGGTCACCATTTACATACAGAATAAACATAGTTAATATTTTTTAATTTAAAATTTGAAACCATAATAGCATTTTGAAAAATTTAAGATATAACATCAGAAGACACTTTGAAAAGTACATTCTAGAGAGGTAAACTAGCAGAATATAGAATACAATAATCAGGCACTATATTATGTTTTCTTAACATGAAATACTATTAAAATTTACAATAACCATGAAGCATTTGAAAATGAAAAAGTAAATATAATTTGAACCTGAAATTAAGTATGTGGTTAATTAAGAAAATACTATACACTTCTACAAAAAATGCGCATTCTTCTGTTTAGAATTATTGCATAATGCATTAAATTTAGGCCTCTCAGTGCCTTAAAAAAATTTCTTAAGCATACTAGCCATGCTTCTTTGACATTTATGGCCCTTGAAATTGAAATAATGGCTGACATATTGTTATTTTAATATGAGAATAATTGTATAACAAGATATTAAGAGATACCAACCTCCATTTTCTTTACATTAATGGAAAAGAAATGAAGCAAGACATAAAACATGATTCTATTATAGCTAGGTCCTAGAAATATTTAAATAAAAAAACTTTGAAAGCAAACTATTTCCTCCACATTAGCCATTTAATGAGTTTCTATTTTTATTATCAGTCCCAGGAGTGAAGGTTAGAAGCTAAAAGTAAATAATCCAAAGCACAAAGAGGTACAGGCTACCACATTTGGGGAGCTATAATGTAAAGGAAAGATCAAAGAGTAGATTGAAATACAGCCTAGGTTCATAAATAATAGAATGTGAATTAATTTATATTTATTGATGGCATACATTTTGCAAATCATACTTTAATTCCTATTTTTTTTTTGAGACATGTTCTCGCTTTTGTAGTTCAGGCTGGCCCTGAGTTCAGCCTTGAACTCACAACAATCCCCCCTTCCTCTGCCTCCCAAGTATTAAGATTATAGGAATGAGCCACTATGTCCAGCACTGTGGTACGTGGTTCTGACTACTGGTGAGAGTGAGTTTGCACACCCAGCATTGTTGTATGTGGTTATGGGGATCGAACCCAGGTCTTTGCACTGCAAGACAGGCTCCGGAACCACTGAGCTAAATCCCTGGCCCTATACTTTAATTTTCTTTTAAGAAATCAAAAATAAATCTGGGCTCTGCTTTAGAAAGTATAGAAAAAGAAAAGAAAGAAATCTGAAATTCTATTCCTCTGGAAAAGGGATGAGAAACAGTAAAATGTCAGAATATTTTAAGTAACTATAGAACATTTACTTAAGAAACCAAACAAGATAATTTTAGTAAAAATTTACAGCATTTCAACTTATCTCATTTTAACTACATTCTTGAGAGTTCCACATTAGCGTAAAAATATGTGTCCTAGAAAGCATGGCAGTTCTGAAACTGGAACCCAGAATGAAAACCCTCTGAATGCTGGATATTGGTCCTACTCTCCTGGAAAGACTTATTCCAAGAAAATCATAATTATGTGAGGAGAAGTCCTTTTTAGAATACCAGTGACCTGGCTCACATCTTCCTCATCAGGAAAATCCCTAGTCCGTGGTAGTGATTTTTAAGTTCCCAGCTGGGAACACTAGTTGTGGCCATTAGAAAACCAGATCACAAATTGAAAAGATCTAAGGAACGAGAAGTTCGTGAAGAACTTTGAAAACATCTAATATATTGCTCAATCCTAGAATATACTAGAATATATTAGAGTGTGCACACGAAAAGAAAAAATGTCAATCTTTCAAGTATTAAGTGTGCCCTATTTTAGAACTTTGTGCTGTGACTTGCTAGAGTATTAGGGAGTGCCACAAAACCCACAGAGCCCTGTGGGAGTCGGGAGCTCCGCTGACGCTGTTCACAGAAATGCTTTTCAGATCTTCCGGTGAACCCTCCGTTGACAAGCAGAAGCTTCCTTGTCGTCTTTGAAATGAAACACGAACTATATAAAATTACTCCAGGAAAATCACTAACAAAAATTGCCAGAACGACTATTACAAATACCTTCCAAGACTGCTGGAAGCCATATTCGATGAACTAACATGTCTTAATAAAGAGAGAAATTGAAGAAGATATAAAAATACTACTGAAAAGCAAATGAAACTATACCTGCAAAGGGCAAATGTAAAAACACTGAGCAACAGATCAGAGTTTGTGAAGAAAGAATAAGAGAATTCAGAGTTTAGTGTATTTCAAGAGAGCCACTAAGATTGTCTAACCTAAGAAATAATACACAAATAAGGGAAATAAATTGAGTCTCTGTAATTTGCATAATACCATGAAGTGTACTATCACATGTGCTTACATACATAATAAAATATACCAGGAGAGTAGGAAAAGAAGGGCGTACAGAGAATGTTTGAAGAAACAATGCCTGAAAACTTCTCAGACTAAATGACCTCAAAATAAACGTCCTTAAAAATTATGGTTTAACTGTTAAAATCCTAAACAGAATCTTGTAAATGAGAGAAAATTCAAGAAAGAGGTGATCACTCTAGTAAACGATGAAGGCTCGCAAGCAATAGAATAGCAAACAATGTATTTAAGGGTGAAAAACATGACTGCAGTTCACTCACTGCATTCTACCTCCAATGGCTTGTAGTTTTCTTCAATCTCAAAGACTGTCTTTAGAGTCTTTGAATTAGAGTCTTTTCCTGCCTCAAATATCTTCTGACAAATTTCAAAATGGTTTGGTTCTTAGTCCCATTTCCCATTAATCAGGTGTGGATTTCCCTGACCCACCAACCCTTAGCATATTCTTTAGTATCTTTCTTCTGCATTTTCTTGATGGTTCTTAGCATATCCTCACATATTATATTGAATTTATTTTCAGTATTCTGTTTTATCTTTTGATGCTGGAGTGTAAGTCCCATCACTGCTTTCGTTATTGTTGTTTCAGGAGCAACCTGGGGGCCCTCTGGTCCCAGCAGGTCACTTACTGAAGACGGACTTAAGGCAGACAGTAGACTGAGACAGCACACTGCAGCCCGTTAGCCCTAGGCTCCTGTTATCTTCTTGCCTCAGCCTGCAGAGGAGAATTTGGGATGACAGTCACATGCCGCCACACCCAGTTTAGGAACATTTTTTATCTTTCTTGTTTAGTACTATAGATTTCCACTGAAAGAAATAATTGATGTAAATATTTATTGAGTGAATGATATTTAAATATGGAAGATAACCTTTATTTAGTGAGGTTTATGGGGTTAGTGAAGATTTGAAAAGTTTTACTCCAAGGGGAAAGTTTATCATTTGATGAAAGCCATCTCTGAGTGTTTGACAGAGAAATGAAAGTGTAGGTCTGGGACTCTCTGGAAATGAAGAAAAGGCTAGTGACTCCTCCCTCACAGTCGCCCTCAAGGTGATCACTGATTCCAAGTCTTCCACTCTCCCTCCTAGTTACCAGTTGTTGTCTCCTGCCTCTGTTCCCCCCCAAAAGGTGTACAAATTTTAGTCCCCATCAACATCAAATCACTGCCAAATAATTGTTAAAATAATTTTGACAGATCAAAAATGTTCCTAAACTAGGTGTGGTGCTGTGTGCCTATTGTCTGAAATCTTTCCTGGATATCTGAATAAAGAATATTTTATAACAAAAATAGAACATCCAACTTAATAAATTTACAAAATTGTTCTGAGAAAAAAAGTTCTTTTTACAGAATTTTTGTCCATTGGTAACATTCGAAACTATTTTCATTCTCACTGAGAGTAAATTGCATGTTTTTTTGTTTTATTGTTTAGTGACACACAAGAGAGTCATACATTTTTCAACAATTTTCAACCTTTTTTCCTATCTGGTAGAATAAAAATGATTGACACCTAAACTATTCAATATCTGCATGAAAATTAAATTGATTGCACAAAAATGGCAGGTGAATGGAAGCTTTTCAGGGTGCATTAAAGCAAAAAGGAAACCTGCTCATTTATAATAACACACCCCAAGTGCCCTGAGGTGGATTGGTGAATATAAAGCTCTTCAGATAATTACAGAGGCATTACTAAGAACATGGTTGAGGGTGCATTTTAGAGTATTAGAGTCTTCCCTCTTTTATAAAACAAGTAGCTATCTGCCATTACAGATTGACTGAAATCCTGCAGATTTGAAAGTGACTACTGGGACAGCAAGGCTCTGTCCTCTAGATTGCACAAGCCCAGGCATAGATTTCACCCTCCATCTTGCTCCTAATTTATAGCTGAAGAAAATACTCATAGGAAGAATTATTTTCTTTAAGTAATTCTCTGACACCTAACAGATGTTATAGTATGTCAAATCGATTAGATACTCTGTATTATTTTCCACTGGAACATACTATAAATGGCAAATAGCACCAGCAGAGTGCAAATCAGTTCAATTTGGATCTTTTATCAAAAATATGCAATGAATCAACAGCAAGTTTACCAGTAATTTCATATGGTTTATTAGCCATTAGTTATCCGTACTGTGCTAAGCTCCATGTATTCACTTAAGTACATCAGGGATGTCTTCTCTTTTGCAATTAAAGTACGTTTATTGATCTATTGTCGATTTCTCTTAAAAACATCACATCATTCATTGTCTAAAGGCTATCCTGAGATTTTATAGCTACTCTGATAGTATTTGTGGTTTGAAAGGCTTAAAAAAATTTTATTGCAATACATAAAATTTGCTTCTAAATGCATCTAAATGGAAAACATAGTTCTAAGAATACATAAGAATTAATGAGCTCCAATTAATTTTTACTTCATTTTGTAAATACGTCATATATATCATTAAACAAGCAACTATAACAAGTATAATTAATGTATGAATTACTTTTTGTAAGCTATTTAGATCATAAACTCCTAGTGTCATAACATGCTTATGCTCTACATTTCATATTCAATTTCCCATGATAAATAGTAACTCATTATATAGAGTGGTGAGGAAGTTTTTATAATAATTCTAATCTGTTTATCACTTGAAATATGTAGAGATAAAAAAAGTATGTTCTAAGATATTTCTGACTCTTTAAACTTCTGCAATAGCTGGGATAGAATTCGATCTCACAGAATAAATTTCTATGCACTGTTTCTCAATCCTGAAGTAGCTTTCATAAGCAATAAGTAATGTCAATCCTTCTGTGTCCTCCCCCCCGCCCATTTTTTGAAGTAAATCTGCATAGGACACTTCCATGCAGAACATAATGCTTATGTTAGGAATTAGTATTCATACTTACATAGCATAGATCCTAGATACATTTTTTTGAGAATGACTAGTCATCAGTTTTTTAAGTAAACAACATTGATTTTGATTTTTGTCACTCCAATATTTCTCCTTTCCTTTCAGGAGTTGGAGTTTTCAAATTTATTTGCTGTTCTTCACTGCATTCATTCATTCTTTGCTGCCAAGGTGGCCTGTTTGGACCCTCTGTTCTTAGGCAATCAGGCTGCTGCTTCTGCTGCAGCCAGTTCTGCTACCACAAGCAAGGCCAAGTATACGACTTGATATCCTGGTTCTGTAGTGATGATCACCAGAACTAAATAAATGGGATTGATATGTTAGTCCCTGGACACTCTGGAGAAGCCACAGTAATGAGTCACCAGTGGAGTTGGATTGATAATTCAGTAGAAAAATCACAAGGCATCTTATACACATTCCTGACCCGGAAGACATCTGTTAACTATTGCGTGGACAGAAGAGCCTGTTTCCATTCGGGTGATGAAAACATATACACTGCTGTCCCCAAGCATGGAGGCAAAAGAGTGAATGAAAAGAAGAATTGTGTAAATAATATAAAAATTGTAAGCTACCTATAAATAAAAATGCCAATCAAATGGTTATTTCTGTATTTTAGATTATTTTGTATGACAAATACATATTGGGCCAGATCATGAAGGATTGCCCTATCATTGACTCTACCATGAGTGTAAAAGGACAGCAGATGACAGCAAGGAGCATGCAAAGAACCTCATCACAAAGGAAGCACTTTTACATATGCTAATGTAAAATTTTCCTTGTATTCTCCTCCCGTGATTCTACACTGGCTTTCTAATTTCACTTCTCTGATTGTAGAATATTCATAGGAACTGCATCAAAATTGTCATTCTGCCCTATGATAAACACAAAGCAAGCTGGACTGCCTTTCCCTTGGTTCACTCTTATTAAAATTTTTCCTACCTGCCATTGTCAACCAAACAGCCCAGCACTGTGTTGATTACAAATGATGGAAGCATTCAAGAATCTGTTGTTCTTTCCTTCATGTGAAACAGATTTATATTTTACCTAATGAAATTTATTATTAAGTAAAAGTTTCATAGATTTTCAGTGACCCTAAAAAACTTTTCTAAACAAAATAACATCACAAAATGTCATTGTAAGAAAGTTTTTTGGTAACTTTATCTCTTCTATCTAATCAGGAGCTGAGATAACCTGACAAAGTAGTCGCAAAACTATATTGATGTTAGCAAAGTAACAGTTTTCTCGCTGAGTGATATTTTATTAAAAGATATGGTAAGATTTGAAAATAGAAGTTAAAAGTTGTGTCTTATTGTATTATGAAAAGTGCTTTAAGTAATGCCAATGGAGGTGTTTTATGTTAGGACTGCAAATGTGATGAGACTACAAATTTGAAGGTGTTAGAGGTATACACCTGCAGCTAGGAGTCGAGGCACTACATAATTAACTATATGAAGTGTGTCAATTTCACCGCTAAAGCTTAATTAACATCTGCTTTTTAACAATCAATGGATTACTAGAACATAAAAAGCCACTTTTTAAAATTGACACATATCCACAACTAAACCAAACACTATATATATTTTTTGTGAAGATAAGAAATACCTAATAAAAACTGTTCAATTTTCTTTCTTAAATGAGAAGGCAATCATTTAAGAAGGAAAAAAATGGTTTGCTTCAAAGATAATTATCCATTAAAATAAAAAATCAACATCAGAACATTTTCATAATTGCTACAGATCACTAATGTATGTTTCATTAAGTTAAATCTCTAAAACATTACATGAAAATAAAATTAGAGATTTGTAATTGGACCTGGGAAAGTACCAAGTTGGATCTAAGATATATCAAAAACTGTGCCTCCCTCACAATGCCTAAAATGTACCAATAAACTCAAAGGGAAAAAAATTCTCTGTACAAAATTTGATAATAAAGAGTATTTATATAATTTACTCTGATTTTAAAACTAAATTCATGGCTAGAAAAGCCCACTGGATTATTACTCACTCTACTGACCAAACACAATGGTCACAGTAAAATATAAAGCTCACCAAAAATCTGACCTCTCAGTGTTCTTCTGAACTTATGTACAAATGGAGGAGGAGAGAAAGAAAGACAGACAGACATCAGGATACCTCACACAGGCTTTGAAGCAGCATACATGGTTCCATACAGAAACTCTAGTGCCAGCTAGAGATGAATCTGTGTGTGCTGCACTGGAGCCATGGATAAAGCTATAGGATGCTGTTCTTGGTGTGGTGGCCATAAGAAATGACAAATTGATTAAAGGGAAAACAAATACAAAAAGTAAGGTTGAAAATATTAAATAAATAATATAGAATTATTAAAAAATAATGTCACATTTTATAGAAGTCTGACTTTACAGTACTCAAACAATGAAGTTCTTTCTATATCATTAAAATATAACCTGTGCTCACATGTATGATGATAGCACAGGTATGCAATGTGGTTCATAGTAAAGTCTATCTCCTTGTCAGCTGTGCACACACATGCACACATACATGTATATGTTGGTGTACTATTATAATAAGACACTTATAAATTATACTTAGGAATTTCATATGCACTTAACACACTTTACATTTGCAAATTGATTTAAAACTTTGACAATACTATTATTATCATTATTATTCTTATTGATACTACTGATGCAAAAGTAAAAGGCCTAAATTGCTATTTAATGCCACCAATTAGGAAAATATTACTCTGAATTTCAACAACTTTGCAATCAGTATTTAATGTTTTCTTTACACTGTGAAGAGTAGCCATTGGATTTGTTATAATTTGGAGTCCTGGAATGAGAAAATTCAGAAAAACAATCATAAATTTCTTTCTTGTTTAATTTGTTTAATGCCTGAGATTTATTTGTCAAATCCTGGTTTCTCCATTGAACACATTTGAGCAAGAATATGTGTGATTATGTGACCATTGCTTCAGTGCCTTGGAATAAGTGTGTGTGTGTGTGTGTGTGTGTGTGTGTGTATAGTCACTAAAGGGTTCATTGCTGTATGCATCCTGAAAATGTAAGAGGAATATTATAGGTATCTCAGTGAAAAAAGAGTCCAAAATTATTTGAAAGCTTCTAATATACCAATGTCTTTCACCAGATGAAGTATAACGACTCATTTAATAGAAGTATATTAAAGGAAGAGTATTTTTAATTGATTACGATGTAACAAATCTTTATTTCAAAATGACTATAATAGATAATATAAGTGAAATGTATATTCCAGCATTATTTTTAAAAGGAGAATAATCAGTCATTGCTTGTCCATATTTCAAGCATGTATCAACTTATTGCTTTAAAACCTTCACTCATAAAACTGACATTCACCAAGGAGAACAGCAATTACTTGAAAATAAATGGCAGCTTCATGTCAGCAGGCAGAGAAAGGACTTTTTATGCAGAGAAATCTTCCTCTGGGTACATTAGCTTAGAGAGTCACATTTTCCTCATTTACAGTGACAAAGTTTGTTCATAAACTTCGTCTATGTTGAATGCTGGAATTTAATAGATTTTTGATTTATTACTGGTGAAAAGTAATAACATTAACAATAATTTAGAATTACTGCTTGAAATCAGCAGTGTGGAGAAGCTTTAAAAGCACAAGGGGAGCCCTGTGCTTAACATTTAAAGGTAAGTGTAAATTTTCCAATATTAATAACAAGCATTTTACTACTATTAATACTGCTGTATTCACAAGCTCTCCTTAACGAACTGCTTTATTCATACCTCTAAAATTATTTATGATTTATTATTAGTTAATTCTTTAAAATCATAATATCACTTCTTTGCATATTATAATTTAGTTTTTAAGATAAATAAAATATTATAAATGTTATATATTTTATACATATTAAATGAAATGGAAATACCAGGAATATGGAGTGTAAATATATTTATTTCATTTTTAATTGTTTTGGTGGATGTTTGTAAAATGTAAATTAATATCTGTGACAGACATTTGTCACCTCATTCCTTCAGTTCATTAATGTACTACTAATATAAATGTACCTTTTTTAAATGACGCATACTGGAAAATAAAAGCAAATTCTTTTTACTTATTTTCCGTTTCCATTTCTTTGAGTTCACTTGCAAACCATACATCTATTAAAAACATGATCTTGAGAGATTTAAATACAATGCAAAGGGGAAAGATGACCTCTGTGCACCTGAGGGTACAGACCTTTTGGGATGTAATCTGTTCTGGTTCATCGGTATTCATGATCCTTTGATTTCTGATCTTTACAAAGCCTCAAAGATTAGAGAAAGAGGCTACTTGCCAAATTACTCAAGTAGCCTAAGAGGTGCATCTTCTGTAAGCACAACTTTGATATTTTTACAATCACCCATTAGGAGCTGAATCTGTGTAGAAGAGATTGGGTGGGGAGTACATACATCATTATCTTGTCATCAGTCATTGAGAGATAGTTCAACACGCTGTGTCCTACATTATCACAGTTTTCTTCCAGGTAATTATAATGCCATGACAGTGAGTGCCGATGGAAATCATAGAACACTTCTGATATTTATGTTATTCTCATTACTAAATGAAATTTTTCGCAATTTTGTTTCAGTAATTGGTTTGGAAAAAAAATTCTATTTTGTAAAATGACCATCATGGATAATGTAAATACTTAAAAAGAATATAAAGAAAGAGATGCATTAAAGTTTAATTACCAACTAATTTAACACAATTCACTTTAAGCCAGTATTATTTTGTACATATATTTGTTTATATAGATGTAAATAGATGATTTAAAGGGTTTTAAGAAAGTACTTGAGTTGGGGAAGTATCTCAGTAGTAAAATGATTGTCTAACATGCACAGGCCTGGGTCAGTCTCAGGCACAAAAAGAATAAAATAAATAAGACACTGCAATATAAGTACAACTTGAAATAAAAATTCGGAGGATATATACTGACAAGGTTAGTGAAACACAGTACCATTTAAATGGAGCAATATGCATAAAACGCTTGCTCCAGAGAATATATACTGTTTGAAATATTACAGCATATTAACAGAATAAGCCATAAGCAGAATAAGCCAAAATTTAAAAGATTATGGGTCATATTCTTATTATTTTAAAATAGTACTAAGTTAAAATTTAACTGGTAGATGCACAAGAAATCACTCATTTTGCAATGTAGTTCTGTGAATTCTAATAAATGAAAATGATCAAATGCCACCACCAAAGTTAAGGTAGAGCAACTGAGTTACAGCAATAAATAACCCACTGTCCCTGTGTAGCCAACAATGTCCCTTACAGCAACCCTTACCAACAACTGACCTGTTTTTGTATCACTGGCTTCCTTTTTTCAGATTTCATTGATGAAACACATCAGTTTTGGAGGATGGATTCTTTCAGTTAGTGGAAGGCCTTTGAGGTCCATTAATCTTCTTGATCCAACAGTAGCTTGTCCCATTTCATGTGTCCCATGGGACAGCCATGCTTTCCTCAGTTGAAGGATGTTTATTGCCTCCCAAGTTTAGATGACTAAAAAATAATGTTGCTATTAATATTAATATATAGGCTCTTCTGTGAACATAAATTTTCACTTATCAACACTAAATTTCTAGGGCTGAGATTACTAAAATGTGTCATGTACTGGTACAAACCCTCCATGTTGAATATGATCATGATGTATATATAAAATGTACCAATAAAATCAATTTTAAAAATCAATGTTTTATGACAAATTTGCATGATAGAAAGATCAATATGAAGAAGCTTTGAAAGCATAAGGGCAGTCTTGTGCTTACCACGTACAGGTAAGTGTAATTTCTCCAGCATTAATGTGATTGTAACTGATTGCAATTGTATTATAACTTCCAATATGAATGTAATATAATTAATGTATGTGTAATATTTCCAATTTAATAGCAAACATTTTGCTACCATTAATACTACAGTACTCATGAGCTCTTCTTAAGGGATTGGTTTATTCATAGCTCTAAAATTGTTTGTGATATATTGTTGCTTTACTTTGCTAAAGAAGCTGTACCATTCTCCTTTCTCCCAACACACATACGGAAGTGTATGTGAGCATGAATCATCTCACCCCCTGGTCACCACGTGATATTGTCAGTGCTCTTTATGTTCTAATAAGTGTGCGAAGACAGCCTATCAGAGGGCACACTCAGGCCGCCCTAGTGACTGGGCAGTTCCAACATCTTCTCACGTGCTTCTTTGTCACATTTTCTTAGTGAAGTGTCTCTTCAACTCAAACGTCACACACTTTTGAGTTATGAGGAAATTTCTTGAGTCTTTTATAAGTGAAGATTTTTAAGGTATTTTCTACTAATATTAACCTTATTTTTCCATTCCCTTAAAGGATTTTTCAAGATAAACTGTTCTTAATTTGACAGTCTATATCATAGATTTTCTCCTTTTTAAAAAATCTTTTTATGACAGCAAACAAAATTTTTTATCTTATAAATATTTTCTCAACCATAGGGCAGAGATATTCATATATATTCAACTCTAGAAATTTTATAATTTTAGGCTATAGCTTCTACATGCAGCCTTATTAACAACTTTAGTTTTATATAGAGTGAAGTATTTTATTTTTTACATCCAATATTTTTTAAAAATGCTTATTATTGAATTGACTTTATATCTCCTCAAAAATTTAAGTGGTAAGACATATATAGATTTACTTCTCCATCTTTGTCATTGATCTTTATGACTAAGCTTTCCTAAATACTGCATTCTTTCAAAGAAGTTGTAGTTCCTAATACTAGTCCTCTATTTTTGATCCTATTTTCAATTTTTTTTTGAGACAGGGTTTCATGTTTGTAGTTAAGGCTGTCCTTGAGCTCAGCCTTGAGAGTGCTGGGACTACAGGCATGAGCCACCATGCCCAGGACTGTAGTATATGGTACTGATTGCTGGTGGGCATGAGTCTCCATGCCTGGCATTGTTGTATATGGCTAACTGAAGACTGAACTGGGGCCCTTGAATTTGCAAGACAGGCACTAGAACCACTGAGCTAAATATTCAGCCCTCAAAATTGGTTTGATTACTCTAGTTTCTCTGACTTTCAATATAAACTTGAGTCAGTTGACAAAATTCAATATATATTTATTTATATCTTACATTATGCTTATATTGATGTACAAATAAGTGTAAAGAGAATTGACATCTTAATAATCACAGATATTCTGATCCATGAACACAGAATATTCCCTCCTTTATTTAGGTCTCATCTCATTACATTCATTAATGTTTTGGGGTTTTATTCTATAAATATGTATACATTGTTACATATCATATATTTTGTGCTATTCAACATAATAACTTTGCAGTTCATTTAACAATGGTTCTTTATCTACATATAAAATATGGCTTATCATATCATGGATTTTGAAACCTTGCTTAATTCATTTATTGATTTCAATTCCCTTTGTGAATATTAAGATATTCTGAGTGGACAGCCATGTCCTATTCAGGGAGTCATGTTGCTTCTCTTCTTTTGTGGTCCGTTTTAATTGAAGGTACTTTCCACATCACAAAAATTCTAAGCTGCAGTTTTACACTAAAGAACATTGTTCAAAGTAAACTTCCTTGCCTTCATTCAGTCTATTAATGTTAAGTAACTGTTAGGCATAAATTTTTGGTAAATTCTCTTAAGCAGATTAAGCGACTTCCCATTTCTTCCCTCTATGTGGGGAACTTTATCATGAATAGACAGTGAATGTCATCACAGGCTGTTTCTGCATCATTTAGAGGATGATATAACTTGCATTACATTATATTCCCTTCCAAATATTGATCCACTCTTGTGTGTTGCTCATTTGTTTACAAGTGCATTTATTCATAATACACTATGTACTTTATATATTTTTATTCAAGGTTTTTCCCCTGCAAATTATTTTCTGATCACTTCTCCTCAGTGTTATTATTTTTTTATTCCAAGATACTGAAAATCCTGTTCCCTTTCAATGTGCCCACATATATTCTATAATTACTTTCACCTCCTGGTGCCCACTTATCTTCCGTCAGGGGCTGTTCCACGTAGTATTCAAGTTTCTGAGGCATAAGGTAATGTTCCTTAAGTCCCACATATTCTAAGGGCCACCTGTTGATGCAACATTTTTTTGATTTCCTGAAGTCCCTGTCTCAGTTTTTAGGGAAAAGAGAACCACGATAAAATCATAACTAAAAATGATCATTAATGTAATGTGGAGAAGTGTGCAGAGAAGGGAGAAAACATAGTTTCCATTTAATAGAATACCACAGTATAATTTTTAATGGATTCAAAGGAATGCAAGAGTTGCCTTGTGTATAGATGTAAGTTTTTAACTTATCCAGGTAAATACTTGAGTACAATTGTGTGTGTTGAGTTGATCAGTTGTTTGTGTTGGTGAGGAATGAACATGAGGTCTTTGAACTGAGCTGAGTCTCAGATCTTTTTTTCCTGTCTTTTAAGACATCATTTTGCTAACACCCTAAGATGTCCAGGTGGGTGTCCTGCCTCAACCTCTGGGAACATGGTATTAAAGGTGTACAGCAGTGCATCTGGCAGGAGTGTGTTAAATTTTGTAAAAAACTGTGAAAGTGTTGTCTAAAGTGGCGATGCCATTTCCTACTCCTATCAGAAATGCATGCTAGTTTTTGCTGCTTTAGACCTTTTCCGGCACTGTATATTGTCAGTATTCTAAATTTTAGCTTTTCTTATAACATGCAGAGATTCTCATTGTTGTTTATGATATACTTCCTTAATTCCTTTCTTTTTAAGAATTTCTAATATGTACTTAAAAAAAACAAAGATAGAAAACTGAAATATGATGAGGCTTCACAAATAATTAAGGGAGAACTCACAATAAGAAGAGATTACAACATTTCAATTACTATGGGTGGAGATTTGTGGTAAACATGTGGATAAATTGACCAAAAATGTACCTCTTCCCAGGAAAATCACAAACTGGAAGAGAACATTACCTTTATATCATGGAAATAGCATATTCTGTGATAAAGGGTTTGATATTCACTCTACTGAAATATATATGTATGTATATAATATATATCTTAACTAAGAATAGCTAAATAGCTTTTACTATAAGAATAATTTTTATCAGCAGTATTGTTGCCTACCCTAGAAGTAAAGACAAAGACTGTATGTTTGATAATTGGCAGAAATAAATCAACCCTCTAGAGCAGTTAGGTTATCATGGAAACTGAGCTAATCTGACAAATCTATGAATTATACAGAAAGAATAAAGAGAAATAATCTAATACAACAGTTTCTAGTCCAAGTATAAATCAATTGAAAGTGAGATTATGGTGGAAAATATTTTCTCAAATATTTTATCATTATGGAGAATCTAAATTACATAATGTGAAAATAGAAGTATTAACGGGTTGTTCACCCACATTAGGTGAATGATCAGAGTTGATATTTGTATGTACCTACTCAAAGTTATATAATACACCATGCACAGAAGAACCTTGTGAATTTCCATACTGTAATAAGAAAAATAAGAGGAAAACTGATGTAAAGCCAAAGAAAGGAACTGCTTCCTGAGTGAAAGATATATGCTGCGTTGGTTAAATAGTGTAAGGGAAAACTGCCACTTCATATTCATTATTTTTCTCAGTGTACAAAGACATCTCAATAAGGACATTGATTTGAGGTATAATTCAGTGGTACAGTTTTTGGCCAGTAGACTTGAGGCCCTGAATTTAAATCCCAGGACTTCAAAAGAAGTATTTTATTTAACAACAGAAAATAAATTTGATGATGAAAGTGTTAAATAGATTAGAACTTTTATAATGATGCATCCTTATGACACAGAGTTCTGTCTTTGAAGTACTTTGGTTTTTAAAGGTGTAACTTTACAAATAGATTGAGTAGGAAAGTGAAGTGTTATTAGAGCAAAAATTACCTCAAAAGTCTCCTTATTATGGTAGAGAAGGGTGGAAATATTATGGAAAGGTGAAAGCTTGTTTTAAATATTTGAATCATCCCTTTCTGATTTCTTTAGATTGATAATTGATTCTTCATTTTAGCATAATCAAATTAATCCCGAGTTTCAAGATATATCCAATTAACACCCTGAAGATATTTACACTCATATAATCAAGTTTAATAGGCAAAAATAACTTCTTATGTGTGTTGTGTCTTCTTATGTGTGTTAGGAAAGAAAAATTTTATACATGAGTGAATGATTAAAGTAAAACTTTTAAATTAATTAGTGTTCAAAGAATCATTTACTCCCATCTCTAGTTTGTTTCTTAAGTGGCTTCAGAACTGATCAACTTGTCATGGTGTATTAAACTTTCCAGTACAGTTTCTGTTTAGAGTAGCACAAGAGACATTTTACCTCATATTGGAAATGCAGTTGATGAATAGAAGCTGCACTCTTCTCTCCTTGGTAGGTAGAGAGGGATCCCAGGCACTGGTGCTCATTACACAAGCTGTTTACTTTCTCACCTGACAAACTCCCATGCATGTCACTAGAGCAGAAAGTACAAGATGTCCTGACTTTGAGTCCATGTCCTGGACCCCAATGAACTAGTTCATTTTGTGATTCTAGTTTATTTTTCTTCTTCTTCACTTGACATTCATCATCCTTTCCAACTGCTTGCCCTTCATCAGATCCAATCATAAAAAGGCTGCAGAAAGTGTTCAGTTGGCTTTCAGAATTGTGTAAGTTTATTGCTTCTTGGCCTTTTGGCTAAGATCAAGTGCAGAATTGTGTAAGTTCAGTTGGAGACTTATCTCCAAGACAAAGAACTGGTGCACAGGGCCCAAGGTTTGATTCCTAGTACATTAAAAAAATTAGATAAAGACAAGTCATTGTAATAAATTATTTTACAATGGCCCAGACTTAGATCTCTCTGACTTCGAATAGATCCCTGTGTTGTTCAGATTTTAATTGGCACTGCCACAAATTAATGAAATATGAATTAACAAAGAGGCTTAAAATATTTTCAAATTAGGTGAGTGGTGTTAGGCCAAAGAAGAATGACCTGTATATATTGATATTTTGGGTAATGGGGAAATCATTCAGTGAACCTTATTAATTTTAGAACTTACTGAGCTGAAAGTTCTCCAAAGTTGAAAGAACCCTATTGGTAGATGACATATATTCAGAGTCCTGGCAAGTTAGAATTGATAAAAAGAAAATTAACACTAAAAGAAATATTCCATTCTCATCTGACAAAAAAAAAGGAAAAAGAAACAAAGAATCATCTTACTGTACAAAAAAATCATACAATCAGAAAGTTTTTATTGTAATATAATTTAAAAAATCATAGTGCTGAAAAGCATTCTAGTGAGGTATTATTTAGTTGTAGATAAAATACAAAATAATATTCAGAAACCAAAAACTCTTTACTATTTATATCTGATGACATCCAATAGAAAAGAATGAGGCATATTAGTTAATGTAACCAAATTATCATTATTTTTATAGAATCTGTGTTTTAAAAAATTTACGCACTAGTTAAAATGAGTAATATTCTAAAATTTGTTTTTAACTTTGAATTTCAGGGCAAGATATTACTAGAGAAGAAAGCACTCACAGTAGGTAGATAATCTATAATCTTTTAAAAAAATACTTAGAAAATAGTGCATCCCATTATATGTATCCCCTTAAAAGTATTATTTAAGTAAAATATGGAAGACCCTTGATGTAGTAACTCAATTTATTTCTGAGGGCTGGTTGTAACTGAAGTTGATTAATCAAAGACACATGGCCTTCCTAGTCTCTGTCTTGTAAACAGGTGAATCTCAGTGCCCTAGAAAGACATTGGCCCACAATTTGTCAATTAGCCACAAACAGGAAAGTATATTGTAATATTCCTTCTGGAACTCTAAAAGTGTTAAATCTGTATCCAAGACCACCTGGAAGCATAAGAAACCAGTATTCAGATCATTAGTTAAGACTTTTGTCATAAGTTAAAACTAAATTCCAATAGTAAACAAATTTCCAGTAGTAATCCAAACTGTTTGTATTCCACACAGGTCGTAATTTTAGGGTCTTGTATATTTCAAAGTAATTTAAAGAAATTCCAATTGACCCACTTATATCAGTCTTGGGTATCTTTCCAAGAAAATGTAAGTCATCATATGACACTGGACATATTTATCTTACTAGCATCACATTTAGAATATCTAAATTGTGGAACAGCCTACTTGTCCATCCAGAGACAGATAAAGAAAGTATTATATATAAGCACAAAGGATTATTACTCAGCCATAAAGAAGGATATATTTGAGTATTTCATATGAAGTGGATGAATATTCAAATCATAATTCTAACTGAAATAAATTAGGAACAAAAATATTCATTTTAAAATACTGAATTAATTAAGATTTTTTAAAAAGAATTACTACATCTCAGTCTCCCCAATTATCTAAATAATAACATATTTATCATCAAAGTAGAAAATGAGCATTATGAGAGGACAATAATACACATTTTTAATTTCTAAAATATTTATGAATTTTTTGCAACAACTGAGGCAGAACACAAGGTCTTGTATATGTTATGCAGATATTCTACCACTGAGACACATGCTCAACCCATGATAAGATCATTCATAAAATTACAAATCTTATTAAATTGTATCAGTTTCCAGAAGCACTTGCATTATGGGGGAGGTTCTATAAAATGCTACAATATGTGGAGCTGTCTATGTGGCCACCACCGTAATCAGGAAGAAGAGTATTTCCATCACCGCAGAATAACTGTCTTTATCTTATTAGCCGCAAGTCCTCTGACCAGTGCTAATCCCAGGCAACCATTTTTCCAGTTCTTGTTATGACAGTTTGTCAGTTTGCAACTTATGTATATGGAGTCATGCAGTATGTTTTGCTTTTTAAAAAATACTCTTTCTTCACTCAGCATAATTCCCTTCAGGTCCCAGGAAGTTACTGCATGACATCAGTTATCTATCCCTTTTGCTAAAGCATAGGGTTCTATTATATAGTTATTCCACACTTTAACCTCCAATTAAGAAAGTGGAGTTATTTCCAGTTTAGGGTTATTACAAGTTGATACAAACATTTGTAGAAACATGTTCGTGGAATAACTGACAGTCAGCAAACAGCTGCCAGAATTTCTCATCACAATCCTATGGATGGAACTGGTTGGGAGACCAGGACTCCAAATGGACTTGCACAGTTGATTTTGCATTGTATAATAGACAGCATAAATTTCATATTTTCCGTCACCTCCCAAAATCTACAGAACAACAGCAAAGCTTAAGACAGGCAAGTATGTTTTTGGTGACACACTGGGTCTGCATTTTCCTGAGAACTATAGGAATCTCCTCCATAACTGCTAAGGAACTAGCTCTCAAGGCTCCCCGTTGGCCCCTCTCTTTCTTTCTATGGTGAGAAGAAGAGATCATTGTCTTTACTTTCTTAGAATATATCTGTGGAAGGAGAAGCTCTCAATCTCCCCTACCTGGTGATGAGATTAATGTATCCTCAGCCTCTGAAATGCCAACCCTTATGACATGCAAAAGTCTGGAAAGATAGTCCAGTCCACTAGATGTGTAGAAATGCCATTAGGGTGTGGTCCCCAACAAACAATAGACAAATGCCCTACTGCTGTATTTCAAGTTATTTTTAATGTTACAAGAAATTTTCAAGGTATTTTCCACAGCATTCTATTGCTGGGATTCCCCATTTAATAGTGGATGAATTTTCCATTGACTCTTCACCCTATGCAGCACTTACATTCAGTATCAGTTTAGTCATTTTATTATGTAAATCGTGTTGGACTTACCATTATACCGAGTGGTGTATCCGTACTGGATAATGATGTTGAACGTAAGTGCAAGGGCTCTGCAGCTTCACACAAATGAACAGTTAAGTCTCCCATTTCCTAATCGAGTTTCTGATATTTGTTGAATTGAGAGAACTACATGTGCTAAGGGAAAAAATCCTTTGTGAGATGGTATGATTTCTAAATCTCTCCTTCTAGTCTATGGCTTGTCTTTTCCCTCTATTAGTAGGATTGTGACTAAGCAATGTGTTTTTAAAACTCTTAAAGTCCCAAATAATGATATTTCTTAATTTAATTTTCATATTTATATATGTTAGTATTTTATATGTATGTATGTAGGTTGTATTTTAAGCTTTTAGAATTTGTAAAAATACAGTTTCACAAAAAGCAGTAAAGATCCCCTACAGAATTCTCTAGGACTTCCTCAATTATATTTTATGTATTATGTTTCAATTTTATACCTAAAAATAACAGTGGCACAGTGTCTACAGTTATGAGAACATTTTCCCTTGTGCATAGTAGTTTAATGAAATACAGCAGTGGCCACCAAACTCGACTCTGTGAGGGGCTGACCTTCCACATCGCCCTTTGCTCTCACCACCCTTGACTAGGCTGAGAACCCTGAGTAACCCTCCTGAGAATATTCTTTAGTAATCATTAATTTTGTTAGCTGTACCATTATCGCAGATATTCTTTTGACTTGAGAAATTTTATCTTTTATTATTCCTTATGCTATTATAAATAGATGTTTAGCTTTTGCCAAATAACTTCACTACATTAATTGACATAGTCATATATATATATATATATATATATATATATACCTTTATATATATATATATATCTTTGCTTATATATATATATATATATATATATATATATATATATATATATATATATACCTTTGCTTAATGTAGTTATATGCTGGTCTAATTAACTAAATCTGAAATATGGAATCAGTCTTGTATGCCTGCCACAAATTCCATCTACTCAAGTTATGTTGTTATCTTCATAGTTTGCTATTTTATATTTATCAGTGTGTTTTTTACATTTTTATATGTAAATAATACTTTTTCAATGTTTTCTTGATATGTTCAGAGTTAAGTAGGTCATTTTTGTTTATTTTTTGTTTTAATTTTTAAAGAATATTTTATATTATTGAGGACATTGATATTGCTAAGGATATTTTGTGGCTATCTTCCTGAGAAATTGATTTTTTTCTCTCTCCTTTATTTGAAAATAATGAGAAAAATAAACTTGTAAATAAATTAAGAAATATTACTTTTCTTATGTTGCATGATTTAGTAATAAAAACAAAAGTTATTGAATATTTTGACTCAGGGTTGGTTAAATTTGTGCATGTAGAATTTATGGGTACAGGTGCATTATGGTATTAGTTTGTATTTAAATTGTTTAATCACAGTATCCTTTTAATATATACCAGATCTGTAGTGATATTTCTTGCTTTACTCTACACAATGGCATTTTAATTCTACTATCTTTATCAGCATTTTTGAATATTCCTCCAAATGTAATCATTATCCATTCATTTTGTAGACATTCATTGTTTAGTTTCCTAATATTTAGATACATGTTGCTTTTTTTTTCTTTGATACAATTGTGCTCCAAGAACACTGTATGTGAATGTAATTCTCCTAAATGTAGTGAAGTTTTTAAAAGCCCTTGTAATGCAGTCTCTCTTGGTAACTATTCCATCAGTGCTTGAAAAGAATGTGATCTCTAATATGTCTTGGCATTATCTCGTGACTGTTGGGGGCCAGTCTTTTGAATTCTTCTTTTCACTGATTTTCTCTTTAGTTGTGTTGTTAGTGGAAAGGTTTTCTTGATATCTGCAATTACAACTATGATTTTATCGCAGTTTATTTCATAGCTATCACTAATTCACATAAAACTTAATTCTGATCTTTGGTATATACATTTAGCATGGCTATATAATCTTGGGGCATGATATTACATATTTCTTTCTATCAATTTTTAATCTAAATTCCATATTATTAGATATTATTTTATCCACTTTTGCTTAATGTTTTCATGAACATTAATGCAAACAAACATTTCATGTTTGCATGAAATAGTATTTTCTATTCCTTGTTTTCTCTGTCATTACATTTATAAATTTCTTGTAGACAGTTGACAATTGGGTGATCTCTTTTCTCAAAAGAAATTTACTAGTTTGTTTTTTATACTTTTGTATTTAAGGGATGTATTTTTATGTTTTTTGTTATAGGCTAGGGGTTAAGTACATTAATTTATTTTTGTTTTTACCTCTACTGTTTGCTTTCCTTGTAAAATATTTTATCATTCTTACATTCCCAAAATAATATCCTGAATTTATATAGATATATATGAAGAATTCTCTAATATGTACATTTGCATAATATTTGTTCAGTGTTGTAAGGAACACATAGAATATATATAAGTATGTCTCTTTCTATTGTATTTCTCATTTAAATTTGCATGGCAAACATCAGGAGGTAGGGTTGTACTTTCACTTCCAATATCATACATAATTTAAGAAACTCAAGAAGATAAGACTACTGCATTTAATTACATATTTTCTCTTCTATTACTCTTTTTTACTACAAAGTTCCAAGGTTACTCTCACAAAAATCTTTCTGTCTATTTAGAAAATACCCTTTAGCGACTCTTTCAGTTAAGTGAGCTAACCACGAATCGGTTTTCCTTCATCTAAAAATGTGGACTGCCCTCTCATTCTTGAGTGATATTTCCATTGACACACATTTGCGAGTTGACAGTTCTTTCTTTTACCATTTGAAAAATGTGTGTTCCTGCCTACTGCTGCTGTGGCTTCTAAAGTGAACTAGTAAATCATTGTAACTGTTTTTGTTTTATTTTCGTCATAAACAAAATGTCCTTTCTTTATCCTGCTGCATTCAAGTGTATTGTTTTGTGTTTCATTTGAAAATATCTTTACTTTTTACTTTGGCATAGCTGGACTGTGGACATTCTGCCATAGATTTCACTGGCTTTTGTCTGTTTGGGTTTTATTAAGATATTTAAATGTTTTAGCATTTTCATTTTGAAAATTTGATCAGTCGTACAAGTAAGGAAATTGCTCTATTATCTTGCTTCACTCTTTCCACACAAGGAAATAATAAGATGGGGTTGACAGGTCTGTATGACAATAACAGAAAAGAGCAGGGTCTGGGTAAGCTCTACTGAAAAATATTTAAATGAAGCCTGAAGTATGAGCTGAACTTATCTACACAGATTGGTGGGTTAATGTCCAGGTTTACACCACAGTAGGTTCAAGGGCTCTGAATTCTTGTTCATAAGGCAACTGAGAACCTAAGAAAAAAGTACAGATTGAACCCAGGGGGTAAGGACCCCATAGCTATAGTGAGCAATAAAACAGGAATTACTATGTGTCAGGGACATGCCTGCTGACCTGGCATCTGCCCACTCCAGGGCTTACTGCTGGTTGAGTATGAAATATATTTATGACCATTCACCTGTGTGGATTATACTTCTGATTCATCAGGAGCATTCACTCCCAAAGGGATGAATGGACCTCTTCCGTGCTGGGGTTGATGTAGAATCTGCAGTGAGTACACAGTGAAGTGAGGGCATTGGACATGACATTTGTAAAGCAGAACATGGCTCAGAGAACCACACAGCCAACCTCCTAGTCATTCCACACAGAGCTGACTACAGATCCAGCATCTGATTATAAACCAAACACAATTAATCAAAAAATTTGACCCCCTTTCCAGACTTTTTCCACCTCCATATATTACTAAAACTAAAGTCACTTTTCAGAGCTAGGGAAAGAAATTGAATTGCACTGTTTCTTTTAGCCTTTCTTTTTGCTCTTTGTGCCACTGGTTAAAGAATTTTCAGAATTCCACTTGAATTAAATATTCTTGCCTATAGAATAAAGGTGATATTAAAACCTACTTCAAAGGTTGTCATGATAATTAAATGAATCAATATATGAAAATAATTTAGAAAAATGCTGGATACAGAGTAGATCCCAGTGGAAGTGTCATCTACTGTCACAAAATCCATTAATTTGAATTCATTCAGATAGTTTCATCCTATTTCTCTTTTAGCTTACTGGAACTTAAAGAATAAGAATTCTGAGAAACAGATGAGGACATAATGATCTTGGAGCATGTCAGGCATTAATAAGAGTGAGAAGGATCATCATAACATTGCAAAAATTATTTAAACTCTACAGAAAATATGCAGATTAAGGAACAGAAGGAAGGGCAGCAACTTTCAAAGACAAATCATGATGCTCTAAATCCTTTTAGTGCTCATTCTGAATCTGATCATGGGCTCAGAATTCTCTTGTGTCTCCTGCTCTTTGCACTGGTGGGTCCCTACCACTAGTAATTGAAACTGATTTGCATAGATTCTTACCTCCTTTATTTTCTAGCAACTGTAATTGACTGCTACTTGACCACAAAACAAGACAAAGAATTGGTTGACGATCCAGTGTGGGGAAAACCATAAAAACATTGTTCTGAGTGAAAGGATATATGTGCAAGTCATATATTGTGGCATTCCACTTCAATAAGATCTCCAGAAGAAAACACTCTACAGAGAGAGAACACACCGACATATATCAGGGACTGGAGATGTGTGATGTGAATGGGTGAATGCTGCTGAATGGGCATAGTGTGTCATTTAGGAAGGATGGAAACGTTTTGTTGCTAAGGAGAGGTGGTAATCACCATTGTGACTATACTAAATGCTAGTGTATTTTTTTTTCTCTTTTAAATAATTGTTATGTGAGTTTCACCCAAACAATTTTTTAATGAAGTGTTATGCTATTATGTATAACATTTACTATGAAAGATGGATAGTAGATTACAAGTAATTAGCATACAAAAGAGTTTTAGAAAGTAACTCAATCGAAAAATCTGAAATGCCTGTATAAAGAGAATACAAATCTGATATAAAAAAGATTAGGTAGAATGATACTGGCAGAAGTGACCATGGCAACACATCATTTTCAGGAATGATATAATTTTGTTCCACATAATCATTTGGTGGAAACTGTTGCAAATCAGACCTGTGAATCCCATTACTTTACTTTCAAAGTCAATTAGAAATGTCAACATACTATATTCAGTGTACTTTGACGCCGATTCTTTGGTTGCATTTATCTGACTTATTGAATGAAATGACTAGTTTGAAAAGAGAAGAGTTGAAAAGGTTTCTTTTATTCCAAATATTTTTAAGAAATCTGGTAACAGCTAGACAGCAAAGGTTCTTACCCTGTGGATGTCATTCTGATTATTTTTATCTATCAAAATGCATTTCCCTGAATAGAAAGGGAAATTTTAAGTGCAATTCTGGAAGTTTTCCTGTGTAATTAATTTCCAACATTTTCCTTTGATATTTCTTTTCATATTTACTTTTGGAAACAGTCAGTCTAAATAAACGGTTACTAGTAGATGCTTAAGCACACTGATAATGCAAGATAAGAAATATCGGAGGCAAGAAAGTGAAGAGAAAACTTTCAGATGCCTATCGATTCTTATTTTTTTCTTTGTTCAGTCAATGTGTGACTATAAAAGCAAAGGCCTGATGTAAATATTTGGGGAAATAAACCAATTATGTTGAGATAGTAATCAAAGTACAATGGTATTTTGGCACATGATCTAAATTTTTTCCACAATTCCAGTCAGGAATTGAATTTCTCATGAACTACCATCAAAATTTCCCACAAGCTTTAATGTAAATAAAGTAAATCTTTTGTGATCTCTATGAATGTGGATATGAACCAATTTTGGTCACAAATAAATTTTCTTATAAGGTACAATGGAAATAAAAACAAATGTATATTAAAGAATGTAAGAATGAAACAAAATGTAGTACAATATTATCTGGAGAGAGATTACTAACCTCACTTGAGGCAGCTTCCATTGTGGAAGGGAGGGAGCTAGGTGAAGCTATCATCTAGAGGAAGAGTTCCCATGAAGAAGACCCTGGAAAAATCTCCTTCAGAAGGTTTCTCTCTTCTGTGTCTTTTAGCTAGAAGATCAATTTTGAAGAAATATCTGTACAGTGCCACGTGCCTTTCCTGTGCCATATGACCCTCCAAAAATGAGAAACTACGTTATCATTCATCAGATTCAACAGTCTGTTCATTACAGTTATGTTGGGAAATCAAGGAAGTCCTGGTACTCAATCCATTTTCCCATAACTGGTTCTATCACACCACTGCTAACATCTTCCCTGTCTTCCTCTTCCTCAGTGAAATGCTCTCAACAAGCACCCTCTGCTGCTCACTCTGACATTCAGCAAGTTCTTCCATCACCAGCTCCTCCGCATGGTCCTCTACAAGCACCACAATTCTGCACCATCAATTTCCAGACCCAATCTCTTGACTATGGACACAATCTCCTCCACTACCTGTGCATAGACCCATCAAAGTCACATTCAGTAACACATTCTGGCCAGTTATGTCCAAGCTGAGTTTAAGATCTGGTAGGCGACACCTTCCCAAGCGTTGTCAATGGGTTGATGCAGTGGACAACACTGACATGTTTAATTCAGACCTCTTTGAGAGTTGAGGATGTCTGTTCAGTGATATTAAAATGCCTGATGAAGAGTGCCTTTGTGTACAGCGTCTTGAAGTTGTGAATAACTTGCTGGGCCATGGGCTGGAGAAGAGGTGCCATGCTGGGAGAGATGTGATTGATAGGAAGTCATTGTCAGAATTTGCATCAAAAATCAAAGCTGCAAGGTGTGCTCAGACAGTGACCTTGCAGGCAGTTGCTTAGTGGAAAGTTGTTTCTTAATGATGAGTGCGAACACCTCACACAGCCATTCTGTGAATAATCACCATATGAAACAAGCTTTGCCACTAGTCTCCCCATGACAAGCAGTCTGGCTGTGTTCACATTCTTTCTTTGAATGCATGAGGTGTCTGGGAATGGTACAGCAGTGTGGCTTAATCTTCAGATCAGCTCTTGCTTCTGCATACCTGAGCAAAAGGCTGATTCTGTCCTTTATGAATTTGGTCTCTGGTAGCACCTTTAGCTGATGCATGATATAGGTTCTGCTCAGCACCTTCAGGAGAGTCCTGTTTCATTGCAGTTGAACACCTGTGGAGTGATGTATCCATCTGCCTACATGAATGGTGAGAAATTTTTCTGTAAGGCTGCCACAGTGGCCTTGCCAGTCTTACCACAACATGGATGCCACATGTCTTGCAGAATTTATCGAACCACCATCCACTGGCTTTAAACTCATCACTTGCTGCACTTGTAGAGGGATTTGCTTGCATTAGGTCACTGTGCAGTTTCACACATCACTAATGCTTCCTCTGCCAGCTCTTCCTCCCTTAGCTACTGACATAAGTTTTCTACCTCATTAGCACTTGTGCCTTCTACTTGTTTAACATCATTACACCTTCTGCAACATCAGCTTCCTTGATGGCATCGTTTTCTTCAAAATAATCTGGACTGTCTGCTTCACTGTCTTGTACTCTCAGGACAAGTCAGTCACAGGAATATGACATTCACGCTTTTCTACAATTTCTTATTTGATTCAGGGGCTATTTTCATCAAAAGCTTCTTATTCTTCTAGCTCGTCACTTTCTTGCTATCTTTGTTATTTCTCTGTATGTTCCTGTCACCTGCATTTTGCTCTACACATTCTTGTCTGCTTCATTATCACTCTGCATTTTGTTTTTACTGTCACATTTACTCTACACTTACTTGGGAGCCATTCTGGCTTCACACTGGAGAGTACTGTGCATGGTACAAAGCTTTACATCAAGTGTATACACATCTGTCTGTGACCATGATCTTGATGAAGGTAACCTGGGACTACATATCAGAGTGGGGAAGACAAGCACATTTGCATTCATCTGAGGAAGACAGCCATGGCTTTTTTTGTCACCCAATGTGAAGTTCACAATTGGAAGCAAAATTTTGCCAGTGTTTGTGTCTGCAAACCAACTTGTTCCTGAGCAGAAATGTTCATGAACCAAGATATTACTCTACTGTAGTATTGCCTGTGTAAAGTTACCCTCTTAATTCCAGCACACTTCTCTCTTACTACTGTTTCTGCTAAACTGATTCAACAGTATCACCACTCCTTCATCAGTACCTGTTCTAGTCAATGCATGATGCCATGTGATAGGTATTCAAAGCTACAGAAAAAAGATATCATCTTTGCCTCATATTTTACTGACACTCAGTAGGGAAGATGATGAATTTAAAAGATAAGAACAAGGTGCCCAAGTTCTGATCACATGATATAAAACATTCAGTTTTTCTGATGGCCGAAGAGGAGGAACATATTTCTTCAGGAAGGATGCTGAACTGTTTTTAAATATCATTCCAGTGTCTCCAGAGGCTACAGTGAAGACTAGTAAGTTACCTGGCTGGGTCAAGATGGCCAGAGTGTGTACAAACAATGTAAAATACGAATGTGACCAGAACTCCCTTAAATTCATGGGAAATGAGCATGTCTGAGATGCATATGACAAAATCTAAAGGCTTTTTTGAGCCTCTTCAAGAGGCAGAATCAAAGACATATTAAATATTAAATAAGGTATGAAAATATTGTAATTACAGGTAATATGAGATTAAATAACTTTATAGAACAATATTTTTAAAAAATAGACATGGTGGATGACCTGTAAAAACAGAACTACAAAAGGTGACTCTCAATAAATCTTAATTAACTTTTTAAAACACAGATGATTTTTCTGATAACCTGCATTGTTTCAGGTCATTTAAAAGATAAACACTCTTAATATAACTGAGGTCAAGATTTTAAAAATCATCACCATATAAAGGAAACATTGAACTCTCACGGCCCACCAATCAGGAAGGTCAACAGTCCCAGGGAGAGAGGAGACAGAAATTTTAGATCAAGCAGACACAGGACAGAAAATTAATTCTTCCTCCCCATGTTTATTCCCTTAGGGCCTTTAATAGGGTGGCAGAGGCCAGTTCACATTAAAAGAAGTTCATTTCTTCATTCACTCTGCCGATTCAAGCATTGATCTCTTCCAGAAACCCTAACACAGAAACTATCAGAAATTATGTCTAGTCCAAGGTCTAGTAGTCCAAGGTCAAATTAATCTTTATAGTCACAATATTAAAATGATGAGTAAATAAAACTGTTATTATTATGCAGTGTTATTTGACACAAAACAGGAGCTTTATACCATTTGTAGAATTTTCCAAAAATGTATCTTAAATTAAAAGATGCAATAATGTATATGCATATGTATATGCAATAATGCAGCATAATGTATATATTTTACTGAAAATGTAATATACATATATATATATATATACACACATAAACATGCTTTCCTTTTATTAGAGATAGAAATCTATGAAATCTAATAAAGTTTATGTGAAACTAGGATAATGAAGATGACTACATCTAGTTTTATTATAAATACATTTTAAGACACACTCATTTCTTATCCTTATTTCTGGCTTTGTTAGATTATTAAAATTAGAGAACAAAATAACTAAGTTTGGTAGCTCTGAACTCAAATTTGAATGTCTTGGTAAATTAAAATTCTGAGTTTGTATAGTTTATTTAACTCCTCCAAGTCTTAAGCACTTCGTCCAAACATCAAGAATACTAATATTTCCTTCGAGTTTTATTTTACGATGAAGTAATTTAATTTAATCAAACTCAGTGAGGCAAAGTATACATGTTTTAAATTTCAGGGCCCAAAGGTACATAAGATAGAAAATAAAAGCCAACATAAAGTGACATATTTAAAACGATTCAACGTCATTGTGGGAATGATGAAGCTAATTATTGTTTGAATAAGAATATGTCTCGCGGGTGAATATGATTTGTGTTCCTAGGGGAGAACACAGTTCCATCTTCAAGTCATAAAAGCTAATGCCATTATGAATGACATGAGAAAATGGAGTTGAATGCACATTCATCACTGCAGTCAGCCATTCGTGTGACAGGGGAGTCCGGATGTGTTCTCTGAGTCAGCACAACTTGCCACTGTAGCCATAAGAGGAAAACAACTCCATATTTTAAAAAAGGATTTACAGCCCTTAAGTGAAATAAGAATGCTTGAGAGCCAACATAACACACCTAAAATTGCCTGCAGATAGCTTTTACAGGAAAAAAAAAAAAAAAAGAAACAAACAAAGAAAGAAAGAAACAACTGTACCCGCCGCAGATTTAACTATTTCCTGGTTTATTATGTTATATTATGCTGCTTAATTTCGTGTCTTAGAAAAAATAAAGACACTAAAGTTCACTATATCAGGGGTTCACTGAATAAAAAATGTGCACCATAGAAAATGTTCCATACTATCTATATTATGATGCATTTTCATCCATGTAGTACGTAGACAGAACTCAGGAAATATCAACCTTGCAGACACTTTGAACTTGAGCATCCATGACCTAGAACTGTGAAAATATAACTTTGTCAAGACTTCCACTCAGTGGCACTTTGTTACAAGAATCGTGGAACACTAATGTGTCATCAACACAAATATAGTCAATACATATTTTATAAATTTTGTGCATATATTTTAATTAGCAAAGGGTAGACTTTTAAGAATATATTATTATAGAATGACTAGACATCATTACAAGAAAAATCCTGACATTGCCAAATATGATAATAAACTTGAAAGGAAAAGCTAAAATTACACAACTTACAAGAGAAAATTTCCACAACCTTCAGGTGAACATAATAATGTTTTAGATAACACAGGCTTGACACAAGATTTTGAATCCTAAATATAAAATTCTAAAATCATAGAGCAGCAAATATCTTTTTGTTCTTTCTGTGTGTGAGAGTGTGTGTGAGTGAGTGTGTTGAATATATAACGTAGTCAAACTCTGGCCTGTGACTTAAGAATATTTCCTACAGGCATAAATATTAGACTATAAAAGAATCCATGCATGTTCTCTAAAGCTAAAATATTTACAGCAACTTCTTTAATGAAAATTATATACTTGTTGCCTTACAAAAGCAATGAAAACTTGGCTTCATTTTTAATTTAAGCTCTTTATTCATTTGATTATCTCCAGGGTGCCACTACTATATTTCACACATCTTGATACCAAGTGTTCATTTTCATTCAATTTAATTTTTTAAACTCCTCATATAATGCCTGCTTTAACACAGAAGTAATATAGTGTGTTTTCAAATTTCTAGGTATTTGGAATTTTTCCATATATCTTCCTAGATCTTTTTTCTAAGGTGCTTCTGTTATGGCCATACCATATTTCCTATGATTTCAAACTGTAATTGTTTGGATCAAATCTATGACTTCTTATGGAAAAATGGATGGGCAAACTGTTTCTGTCTTATTCAAAAGATGTAAGCATTTTAAATTTTGTTGATAAATAATAGTTACTATCTTATATTCTTTTTATTTTGTTTGTTAAGTGAACTACTGGTTTACAAAATCCTTTTAAATAAATAATTTCATAGTACACAAGTGGTATGATAGGCCATAATTTCTCAATCATCCTTAAAAAATTGCTTTGCTACTATTAGAAGAAAGACCTTTAATATGACCATTAAGCAGTGTTAGTAAATAGTGTTGTCTATATGCTCTGTACACATAAGATTTTTATTGTCAATTACTGAAGATATTTTGATGAAATTTCCAACTATTATAGGATTTTGTAATTGTTTCTTTTTCAGTTTTTATTTGCATATTTTGAACTTCTATCTGTGCATAAATATTTAGAAGTATTCAGTATTTGACAGCTTGATCTTTACAACAAAGAAGAATGTTCTTTATCTTGTTCTTTATCTTTATACTTTTTACTTGGGTAAATGAGAAAGTATTATTATTTGTTGAATATACAAATAAAAAATAAAAGAGAATCCTTTTTTAACTTTATGTACATTTTCTTTCCTTTTAAAAAGTATTATTGTTTACTAACTTCTTTAGTTTAAGTATAATTGATTAATAATTTTTCTATATTTGCAGTGTACAAAATGATAGCTTGTTATATACACTATTAAAGAGAAATAATTTTTCTTTAGTAAAAGCACTTAAAATATACTTTGATTTTAATGCTGTCGCTTCAGCTATATTTTTATTTATATTGTGGGATACGTTTTCATATATTTATATATAAAATGAGATGATCAAAGATCATGTTTTAGTTTTCATGCTGTGGAGACAAAATATGTGACATCCACAAGGTAATGGAGGAAAGGGTTATTTGTTTTACAGTTCATAGAAGTTTCATTCCACAGCCAGCTGGCTCCAGTTCAGAGTGGCAAAGGGAAAAGAAGGATCACAGAGGAGAAATAGTTCCTGGTAATCTCATGGCAGCAAAAGGAACAAGGGACCCTGAACAGCATCTTTCTGGCCCTTCTGTCTTACCAAAAGAACCAGGATTGGAGCGACCAAACCAATCCGTGTATTGGTTTAGTCATCACATTCCTTTGATCCCAGAATCACACACTCTAGATTCAGCCCCTTTTGAAAAGGTCATCAATGATTGCTTTGGGGGAACATCTAGACCCAAACAATAACAAAGTTTGCATTTTAAAAATTATTACAATAAAAAAACCATGCTATTAACTACTCTAAAATACCTCCTCACTGAGTATACTACACCACCCTACTTGTCACTTTCTGCAAAGCAGTTCCAGAAGGCCCTTTCTCACAAGTGTCTTTAATGTGATCTTGTTTCCCTGTACGTTCTGCATCATTTCAAAATACTTATCATTCATCCTGATTCTGGCTTTTGAAAACAGTCCCAAGTCACACAGTCCTAGATTCAGTCAATATGGTTGATGAGGGAACATCATAATATTTACATTTGACAAAAATTTTCATGAAGATTGCTTAACAAGGTGCAATTTAAAAATATATTGAATATTTAAAGTTTTCTAAAGTGTATTATGATAAAAGGGATATGCCATTAATCCTCCTGAGATAACTGAAAACGCTACCTCTCACTTTGAGCACAGTTATTTTGTTTTTCTTGACAATGTGCCTTTTATTGTAATAAGTTTTTAGTGTAAACATTCACTATGGGTTTTATTCAAGCTTTGAATGTATAAAAATTTACAGAGAAAAATTTATGTCAGTTAAATGATTGTAGAACTTATTTGTATTTCCACAAAAGTAAGTTTCATTCTTACTATAGTTTAGGTATGGTGTGTCTTCTTAACACCTGTGTTTTAATGGTTTGGCCTACAGTTTGGCATTGTTGAAAAATAAAGAAATATTTAAGAAGCAGGACCTGGTGGAAGTCCACAAAGATGATTATGGGATCGAATCTCTTCTCTTTCCTTTCATTTACAGGTTGGCCATGAGGTGACAATTTTCTCTGGCATGTACTTCTAACAAAGATATACAACACTTAATCCAAAACAATGAAGCCAAGAAACCTAGAGCTAAAACCTTTAAACCTATGCACCAAAATAAACTTCTTCACTGCAGGTTGATTATCTAATGATTGTGAAGAGAATCGGAAATTGACTAAGAGAAACTTAGAACCAGGAATGCGATCTGCCTTGCCACGACTCTATACTGTATCTGCGGGAGAGACTTTAGATTTGGCTTACGAAAAAATTAGAGAAGTGTGAAGGAATAGTATGGATGCTATAAGAAGAGCTCAGGAAGCAATTGTGCTGAAGCTCCAGATGATCATGTGTTGATGAGAATCCATGCAGGTAGTACAAGTCACATTGGTTGGGCTTCAGACAGAAATGAAGATTCCACAGGAAATTTAACTAGAGTGTATCCTTATTAGATCACAGCAGAGGAAAAAATCTTGATACATGTTCATACCTTGAGACTTTGTCGGAACCTGAGTTTAAGGATAGAAGCCTAATTTAGTCATTAGAGGAAATTTTCATACAACATATCATTCAGGCAATGATTTAGGTATTTCTGACTGCTTTTCTTCAAATTTGTAATGTGAATCAGGAGCAAAAAGAACAGGCTGGAAAAATTTGAAAATTTTTAGGATGGGTAGAAAAAATATTATGCACTAGTAAAAGTGTGGTTAGGGAAGATTCACAGATTAGTCACACTCAAAAGAAGCTAATTTCTTTCAATTACTGTAACAGGAAAGATGTCTGGAGGGGATCACAGTAATATACAGCAAGTCTGCAGCTATCATAAGCTCAGAATGAGAAATTTTTATATACTTAGATATGCCCCAGAAATGTATTTTAAGAAAAGAGTTTCAGAGTGCTCTGTTAGCCCATGATAGACATGGGAAGCATTTTCCACATTCAGCTAGAAAGGCAGTCAGTAGCAATAGTTCAAGAAGGCTGGGTATGGCTTATACTACGAGCAGATGTTTGCACTGTCCAAGGGATGCTGGTTTTACAGACTTGTAGAATGAAACATTTGCATGCTCATGGTGAACTTCACCAATGTCTCAAAGGAAATCTCAGGAGGGTAGGTGATGTATTACAGGGCTGGAGGCCTAGAAAGCATTGTCTAATGAGGAGGTTCATAGAGCTATGAGAATGACGTGGTAGCTACCACGGTGCTCTAGGAGTCCAAACATGCTAGATATATGGCAAATGGCTCAAGCGAGGTTTCATGCAATTTGCAAATCCTACCCAAACTAAGGGATTATGTGTATTTCAACCAATAAAATCAGAAGTAGAGCTTTCAAAGACCTTGGAAGTTTGCTTTCTGCTCAAATACATCCCACGCACCAGACAGAGAGCTTTAAAATTTAATTTTGGGAGACTTGTTCTTTATTTTTTTTGAGATAGTGTTTCACTTTATAGTTCAGGCAGGTCCTGCCCTCAGCCTCAAACTCAGCAATCCTTCTGCCTCTGCCTCCCAAGTGCTGGGATTACAAGTGTGAGCCACCATGCCCAACATTGTTGTAGGTGGTTACTGGACATCGAACCTGGGCCCTTGCAATTGTAAAGAAGGCACTAGGAACCACTGAGCTAAATCCTATGGTAATAAAAAGAAAAAGGAAACCAAGCTTATGTACATAGGGGGCAAGGTGTGGAAGAATGGATAAGAGAATGGGAAAAAATGAGAATTAAATCATGTCATATTATGCACTGGTACAAATTCTCAATGCTACATGTGACCATAATGTGTATGTATAATGTACAAATAGAGATCTGAATTAAAAATAAAAATAAAATCAGATGATAGAAGTTAAAAAATTAATTTTTGCTTCACTAGGCCTTGGTGTTGATTTGATATGATCACTCCCTTTAATTTCTGTTGATTAAAAGCTGTTAGTGTAGATGTCTCTATTTTATTTCTCTTCCCGGTTAGAAGCATTAAGTGTTTCTCTCATTTATTGTAATGCTTGTTGTATTTTCCATTGATAATTTTTATTAGAATGAGAAAGTTTTCTTCTTTTTTTCCATTGTGCCAAATAACTATATTGTCAAAGTATTTGTTTGCATTTTTTGAAAGCATTTATATTCTGCATATTGTCCCAAATATTTATTTACTTCTGGCAATGAATTTTGTTCTGATTTTCATAGGTGCAGTGATTCCCATAGCACCAGAATTAATCTAACTTGGTCATAGTTCATGATTTTCTTGTTGTTAAATACAATTTGTAGGAGGCCTTTGGTATGGATAAAATTTCTGCAGAGTCCAAAGGATTGATCAAGGTAGAGTTCTGTCAGAATAGCTGAGCCTTGGTTAACTGGAGCACTTTCTATTAACAATAAACCAATTGAGCTGGAACCGATTGTGTTTTTCTTTTTCCATAAATGCCATCATTCTATTCATGCTGGAGTCCTCAAAATCAGTTCTGATTCTCAGAGCTGAATTTTTGCTTGTTTGTTTGTTTGCTTTGCTCAAATAAACTGAATCATATGTGAGTGATTTAAGATTTTTTTCCTTTGAAAGTGTTACTGACTCACTTTGCTAGAGTTTTGTGGGTGGCTTTTACATTAATATTTATAAGGGAAAGATGTTTGAGATTTCATTTTCTTTGATACTGTCATATGCATCTTATATCAGGTTAGAATGAGTTAATGGAATAAGTGGAACAAGATTCCCTCCTTATACCACATATCTGTTTTATTTTCTGCATACTGCAGCTGTACAGTCCCTGGCCGGAGACAGCCTGCCTGTTTCAGAGGTAACCCATCCGAGATGCGGAAAACAAATGTTTAGCCAGGAGATCACTCTGTGGGGCCGCTGAGCAGTCCCAACTCAGCGCTCCTCGGCCTGTCCCCTGCACCCTATTACCACAGCCTTTCCATTGTCCCCAATCCAGAGAACTAGACAGCTTAAGCCACTTTATCCTCAACCGTTCCCCTGCTAGCCCCTACAACTCAGCAATCCTCCTACCTCTGTCTCTTGAGTGTTGGGATCACAGACATGAGCCACCATGCCTGGCACTGTTGCATATGGGTATCAGAGTTCAAACCTGGGACCTTGCACTTGCAAAGTAGGCGCCGGAACCACTGAGTTAAATCCCTGGCCCACATAATATTCTTGAGGATGATAAATTTGCTGATGGAGTTACACTGACTAGTGTCCTTTCTGTAGTGTCATCTTTGTGTAGATTCAAGTTATCCTTCAGTTTCTTTTTATCTCAGTCTGAGTCCTCCATTCAGCATTTGTATTAAACTGTTCTGTTAGGGACAAATGCTTCCAAGGAACTGTCAGGTTTTTAAAGGACAGTATTTGCTGGACATAGAAATCTTGGATCATTTTCTTTTTGGGAATTTTAACAACATCATACTCCTCATTGGTCTCTGTGGTCTCTGATGAGAAGTCAAATGTTAATCTCACTGCATTTCATGAATAATTTCTCTCTTGCTTCATTAAAGATTCTCACTCTGGATTCAAAAGTTTGATTAGGAAAAATAGGAGAGTAGATGTATAAATTAATTTCTTTCATCATACTATACACTAAGAAAGATTTTTAGGTCTTTTATTTGATATTAACTGTCCTTTCCATACTTCTCTATTTCTCACATCTTTTTGAAATTCCCACTGTAGCTATTGAGGTACAGTTAATTAGGGTGCACAAACCCCCAAAATTTCCTCATTTGGAAGATATTTTATTTCTATTCCTCACATTGGAAAATCTGTCTACAAGTTTACAGAGTATTTTAGCAAATAAAATGCATAGCTGAGATCCTCAAATAATTTTTTTTAAAAATTCTGTTCTGGTGTTTTTCTATGTGCTATTGTTATTCTACTTGCTACTTGTTATTTCTAACTGATTTTGTCTAAAAATTTCTCTTTATTGAAATTTTTATTTTTTAATTATGTTCTGATACTATATTCTTTTACAGATGATTTTTAGCTCTTTCAATGTATTAAAGCTCCTAATTTTAAATCTTTGTCAAAGAAGTTCAGTGGCTTGACTTATTTCTTTGGATATTTTGCAGGATTTTATTTGAAGGAAGAAGTTGAACAATTTAAATCATACAAAATAGAAACTTATGAAGACAGACTCTTTTTTTTGTTTTACCTCAGTCACTGATCTTCATTTTTGCTGTTCATTGTAACACTCAGTACTCTGTTTAGTGACTTTCCTCAGTTAATTATATCACATTTTCATCCACGTTGCCTGCGACCTTGCAGTGTTCCCTGAGGAATCATGGTTACCACCATGGGTCAGATAGTGCAGCCATTTGATTTCGAATGTTACCCCAAACAATTCTGCCCTAATATTTAGTTTTGTTTTTTCAGATACTTCCTGCCAGTCAAGCGAGATTACTACTTCCTCAAGTCTTTCTGAGGCAAAATACTCAATACTCAAGGCCCTTGTTTAGATTCAGCTGCTTTTCTTGAACAAATGTAATGTGCGCTGTTACAAGCTTTTAGTTAATCTCTACACCCTGATATAGGTGAGTGCAATGCATTTTTGCCAGTGTTTCAGTTGCTTTCACTGAAGAGCAGATTTCTAGAGATTCTGGTTTCACCAGTAATACTGATGCTGTGTCTGCCCAGGGAGCTCATAATTACAGAGGGAACCAAGGAATTGCCAAAAAAGATTGAAATCTCATGAAATAATGCTACATTTTAGCCGTGTGTTACCTGTAACTAATTATGAAAGAACAAAATTATTACAGTATAAATATAGTTGTCTAAAATATCAATTGTTTAGGTAAAATGGTAATGATTATGAACACGTACCATCAAAGTAATATAAATATACTTTGTGACTACATAAATATAGTATCTCCAATATTAATTAAAATAAGTACCTCTAACAATTTTATATAGGTATGGTTTTAAATTCTTAACTAGTAGATTTGTGAACTAATTTCCTTTTTCCTCAAAACCTAGATTCATTGTCAATCACTGCAATCTCCTCTCATGCAACTTAGGGAAATTATCATGCCTTTCTTTAAGAATGAAAAAACAAAGGAAATTTGATAGAAAATTTCTATTAAAATCACTATTACTTTACAATTTGTCCACAATGAGTTTTCAAAGCCCACACACAAATTTGTAAACATTCAGATTTCTCAGATTCAAGGAAAGCTAATATCTGTGTATATCTTCCAATCACATCATAAGCCTCCAAACAGAAAGCATGAGATAAAATTAAATTGTGTCATGGTTGTAAGAAGACCAAGTGTGTAAAACATCATGGTAGATAGAAATCATCTTTTTCTTTTTTTAAAAGCTGGTTTGATGCCTAGGTTTTTTTGTACATTTGCATGGCCCAGAGTAACATTCTGCATGTTTCTGTGGAGATATTTTGGATGATATTAATGTTTAGATTAGTGGATTGCAAGTACGATAGATTTTACTCTGTACAGAGGCTGTCTCACCCAAAATGTTGAGCTCTGAATGGAATAAATGAGCAATACCAGTTCTTCCCCACCAATGAGCAAAAGGGAAGGTGGCTGATTGACAGAGAGCTTTAGACTTATACTGAAACTTGGACTCCTCTCTGTCTCCAACCCACCTGCCCATCAGCACAGAAAGACTTGTCAGTCTCCACAATCACATTCATCCTCTTTCTCTCCTCCGTCTCTCTCCTAGTGGTTGTATTTCTCAGCAGAACACTAAGTAGGAGACCTACTTTCAACAAAAAGCCAAGATTTGGCAAAAAGGTGCCCTTAAGGTGTTCAGTCATGTGAAAAACTTCCATGTTCATTTCAGAGTTTCCATAAATCTAGTAAAAAGTAAATAATAAAAGAAACAAAACAAGTGCAGCTCTGTGGGAACCTTACTCTGGGTGTGGGTCTGGTCAATCACTGCCCAGAAGGGCAAGTGTGACTGTTGATGACTCCAAGAATGACATTTTGGTGCAAATTCGCAGCTGATGCACTGTGCTATTCAAACCAGAGCTCAGCACTTCTGAGATCAGCATTACAGCGGGACTTCTGACACCACTGACTAGTTCCGAGCCTCACATCTGTGTCCCATTTGCCCCTCTCTCTGACTCACCACACTCAGCTGTGTGTGAGAACCGCTGCGCCTCCTTCTGTCTTTCATCATATCGGTTTCTTGTCTGGGTTTTTTTAAAGAGATAATAATTTTATTTCTCACGTGCTTTCCATTTACTTAGACTGAACATATATAAGGATGAAAATTCTCAGCTGATATCACTGTGGTTCCTCTAGTGTCATATGTTCGTGGTGACTTCAGTCAGTGCTCAGGTAGGTTTGAAAGAAAATTATCATTTTTCATTAATTTCCTACCATATATTAGAACATCTAAGAACAGAACTTACTAACAAAGCATTATTTGGCATTTTAGGTGTTGAAGTAGTCTAAATTCTTCTTATTGATTTGGCATTATTCTACAAGAGCATTTATGTACAAAGAACTGGTCCATTCACTTTTTTGGTTTTCAGTTTTTCTTGGTACCTCCTTGCAGAACCTAATCATTGCGTTCCTCGTGGACAGTTGGTACACGTGCTTAACGCGTTTGAGTTCCGTCTCCATTCCCTGTGTCTCCCCTCCCCCCTTCATCTCTTCATGCTCATCCCACTTTCTTACAGAAGCGAAATCTCTTGTTACTACACTGTTTCCTGAGTGTCATTCTTCTGCTGTGGGATTTCACTGCCCTCAGAGAACCACGATGAAATGTCAGTATCTGTGAAAATGACACTTCTGACATTGCCTAGAAACTTATCTACATACACAAAGGGAATGGATGATGTAAAATGGGAGAGAATGGATGACATAAAATGGTGTGCTTCATCGTCTTATGCGTACTGAAGAGATAACTTGCTGAGAATAAGAACAGTAACAGAATTTGGAGTGATAGTGGGATAAACAAAAAGGAAGACATGACACCAACATCAGAGAAAGAATGAGGAATTGGCAGTGCTCTGTCACCACTGTCAGGTGGCAACGTGTCTTTCGAAGATAATGGACCTGCTGGGGCATCTTGACTTAGTAGGTATCTCCAAAAATTTATGCTACATTTTATTTTAAAAGGTGAAGTTCAGAGTAGCCAACACATTGTTGTGAAGTAATAAGGCTGGAAGACTTACACCACCTTAACTGAAGACTTACTACAAATATTAATAATCAATTAATATAGCACATTATTAATAAAATAACCAACAGATATTAGTAGAACAAAATGCAGAAAGATGACATCAAGTCAGTAAATGGAAAGATAAATTTTTTCAGTAACTAATACAGGAATACCAGAGATGTACACATACAGGCCTAAATACACACACACACACACACACACACACACACACACACACACACACAAAATACCCATTCAAGCAGGCTTATTCATCCATACCCTATAATCATATCTCACACTTTTACAATACTTAATTTTAAAGGAATCATAGGTAAAAATATACAATGGTAATCAATAAAAATTCAAAAGGAAAATTATAAGAAAATTCTGAGTTTCACAATCCGTTTTGTTAACAAAAGCTTTATTGACAAAATAAAAATGTTAAGTTTAATATAATTAAAATATAAAGTTTGCCATCTGTGATAAAGCTTATGAAGCTTTAGTTGTATCCCTGATATTTTATTTCCTTAATTAAATAACTGAAGTAAACAGGACAAAAAGAAAAATATAATTGCAAAAATTAAAATTCTGCAGATAAGAAAACAAACCAAAATAAGACTGGACCAAGATCTGAACCAATTCATTCAGCCATATTTTTTAAGCGGATGAAAAGAATTGCACATATTTAATAAAGAACTGAAAATTAAAACAACAAGAGAAAGAAAAGCACCATTGGAGTGGCAGGAGTTTGAAACACTGACAAACACAAAGGATGGTGGGAAGTTTTCCAGAGCCACCGGAACGCTCATCCTTCACTGATGAGAATTAGACGGTAGCGTCGCTGCACAAGACGCTCTCTCAGTTTTGTAAAGATCTAAAGATGGCCTCACATCATAGTTTTATTACCATGATCCTGAATGGTTACCCAGTTGGTTTGAAAATTTGCATCGCACAAAATTATTCATTTGTTTTATACCTGGTTGCCAAAATAGAAGTCATGAAGACAACATTAAATAAATGAATAGATTTTTAAAACTCGTGGTATATTCATACAGTGATATTTTATTCGGTAGTAAAAAGAAATGAGCTCGCAAAATACACAGAGACATAGAGGAACTTTAAATCCAAAGTGCCGAATGGGAGAAGGCAGTGCAAAAAGGTACAATCATTGTGATTCCAACTATAGGAGACAAGAAAGGGCCAGGGGCTGGCAGGAGTTTAGGGAGAAAGTGTAGAAATGAAAGGAGAAAGAGCAAAGGAGTTTTGGTGCATCGGATCTATTTTTATGTTAGTCTAATAGTGAATACCTGTCGTGATGCATTTATCCATCATGCAAAGCTCTATATTACCAGGAGGAGCCTCACAGCAGGTGGGGACCAGAAAGCACAGAAGCGGTCGTACACTTCTAGGCACTTCTATGCACTCTGTGCATACTGGTCAAGGCTCTCCACTCCCCGAGAGCAATATTTTAGATGCACACAGCACAAATCAGGAGATAAACCTTGGAAATGGTTTCAGGGATAGGAGTGGGTCTGCAGGGATCGTAACTCTCGCGAGAAGTGTCACCATTTCACGCACTATTACCTCTTGTAAAGAATATTGAACTTGTTTCTATTTAATGTCTTTGCTAAATGATACCCCTGTTCCAAAAATTCACCTTCTTGCACCTATAGTGATCTTTCAGGAAAAAGATCTGATTTTGTCACCTATTTGAAACCTTTCCAAAATTTTTCATTACTTTTACTGCAAATTTCAGTCACTCTTTATGACACAGAGAAAATTGCGTGCCCCAGTTCCTAATTTCTTTGCCTCTCCACGTTTCCCTTACAGTGGTATTTTAATCATGTTAAACTACTGGTGATAACTTAGATATGTCACATCTTGTTTCACATGAGGGCTTCACAGAGATCTCATTCCCTGAACACTCCTCAATCTCAGAGCCTATATTACTCTCTACAGACGTCATGAACCCTGCACTGAATCCATTAAGGAGGTTCTGTTTCTGCATCACACCGGTCGAAACAACCTTTATGTATATTGCTTTTCTGTATTTCTGTCAGAACTTCATCAGTGGCACTTGGGAGCTTGAAGAATATGCATTAGTAGTTTATTGATCATTATCCACAAAAATATTATGAGCTGCTTGAATCTCAAAGTTGCTTCCTTACCATTGGTGTGTGCTCTAGGCACAACAGTGCTTACATGGTGTAATAATTTAATAATTACAGTGTGATGATTTTATATCGACAAACCTTGGAATGAGGATATAGTAGCTTTCACATCATTTTATTTAGTGTGACTTTTTCCTATAAAATCTCTCTCCCTTCTTTACATAGATTTTTAGCACTTTTATTTATGGTGAGGTTTTTACCTGCAACTACTTTGTATAAAAATTTGAAAATTCTTGAAAACAAATTATTATTTAATTTCATTAGAACAAGAGGTGCTACCAAAATGTCACTCAAATAAAACTGAATTCCAAATATATAAACTCAAAAGAAGGAATTCTCTGAAATATTTCAAAACATACTTTAAGCTTGATAAATTCCTTCTGCAAGCAGTTCATCAAACCTTATCAAGGAAAGCAAATATTTAATGAGACAGCAGCACCTCAAGCAAGTGTGAATATTCTGTGAGACTGCCTTGCTCGAATGAAATATTCAAATTATATTTCACACTCATGTCCTTACTCAGATTCATCAGCCCCTAGAGGAAACGGAGCAAAAAGTAACTGACAGCAATCTATGCTAGATATTTCTCATGCATAAAATTGTACATAAAATCTACAAAGTATATAAAGATGCCTAACATCCTGAAGGTCTATTTAAGCAGCGAGTTTACTCTGGTTTATTACATTCGCAGGTATTCACTTTATTTCCAAGGACACCAATATTTTGATGATTAATATCTCGATGTCATTTCTTACCAGAGCATTGTGCATTCAAAGATTGTTGGGGAAAAGGCAGGTAAACTCTTGGGTGATATCTGCAATCTGCCTTATGGATTAAAGTTATCCTTTTCTTTAAGAAAAGTAGCATGTTCAATAGAGTACATTTGTATAAACTGATCAACAGAGAGACAAACACACTGCTAGAGGAACTCTTACTAAAAGTAGAGATTAATTCATTCAGAATGGATAATGAGATAGAGAAGAGGGGAGAGCAATGTGATACTTGTACTTCTAGATCTTCCTAGAGGTCTGGTTTAGTCTAACGCATGTTATTATATTTTCTCTAAATCATTTAGACAAATAAAATCACTGGTTTCAGAAGTGGCAGTGAATATAAGATTTTATTTACTTATCTAACTGTTTATTAAGTATCCAGGCAACAGAGGTGCTATGTTTTTCAGTAAGCACAGAGAAAAGAAAAGGACAGCAGATGCAGCAAGTTCTTCAATAGCATAGAAAACAAAATGACTGATCAAGGGGCCAGGAATTCAGCTCAGTGGTTATGGCACCTGCCTTAAGGTTTGATCCCATATACAACAATGCCTGCCATGGAGACTCACACCTGTAATCCCAGAACTTCGAAGGCAGAAGCAGGAGGATTGCTCTGAGTTCAAGGCTGAGCTTCTGGCCAGCCTGAACTACAAATAAGCTAGACCCTATGTCAAAAAGAAAATAAAAAAGACTGATCAAAGTAGGGCCTAATGCTAACTGCTTCTTCTAAGAAATGAAACATGCACCGCCAAGAAAGTTGTGACCTTGAATTCGAGTTTTAGGATATATTAACAAACTCTCAAATTTCCTTCAGGCTCTAATTAAATCTCCTGTTGATAAGTACTCATGATATTTCCAAATATTAGTGATTTTTAAAATGCTATTAGAATATCCCTAGCATATATCTTTATATATGTATGGGGGAAGGTGTAAAGCAAGCGAAATAGTGACAGAGTCTGCACCGATTGATAGATGGTGGTGGTGAGTCACTTCGGTTTTGACTGGAATTGATATAATCATGCTTATTTAAATACTGTTGACTAATTTCCCTTTTATTTAACTTTAAATATTTATTGGTACATTATAAATACACATCATTATCACATTCAACATTGAGAGTTTGTACCAGAATATGACACGACTTGATTCTCATTTTTCCCTTCCCCACCCTACAGGCCTCTATCCCTATATACATAATCTTTGTTTCCTTTTTTCTTTATTACTGTCACATTCTTTTCCCCCTCATTATTTACACATACACCCTCTTTCCTTTTAAATACTTTCTATTTCACAGTATCAATTCTACATACCACAACTCATTTACATCTTCATTTTCTCATACCAGAGAAAACATATGATATTTACACATTTGTGACCTATTTATTTCACTTCTGAGGATGTCCCCAAGGTACATCCATTTGAGTATGAATGACCTAATCTTATCATTTTTAAAAGCAGAGTAATATTCCATTCTATAAAAGAACCACATCTTCTTTATCCAATCTCCAGTTGATGGACACTATGGTTGTTTCCAAGATATAGCAAGCACAAACTGAGCTGCTATAAACTGGGGTGAATTTTCAGATGCTTCTCTTTGGTAATTTATCTTTTTAAGTGGTGTGTTTTATATCTTAGAACATCATATCTAAAAAGAGAGACTCTGTCTAAAAATAAATAAATAAATAAAAATTTTTTAGAATGTCAGTTTCTGATATGTCAGTTGAATAATTTGTTTGCAGTGTTTAAGAGTATCTATGTAGAATTTTCACACCTCCTTTACATGCCTGTTTTTTAAAGGATTAGCTCATTTCTCACAAGGATAGAAATATCTAGAGTGAAATTTTGTGTTGTTTCCTGAGCCTTTGTCCTACAAAGTGATGTGACAAAGGTCAGGGGCTCTCAGCCTGAGCAGTTGGGGATGTGGGAGTATGAGCTACAGAAAAGAAGCATAGAGACCAGGAAACTTACACTGTGTACAGGAGGCTGACAACCTCCTCCATTGCTCCCTTTCAGAGAAAGATGTTCTCTTTTTTACCCAATAATGATTTTTTTAAAAAAGACCAAACCTACTGTGGGTGAGCAAGAAATCATCTTTATGTTCCTTGAATTTGAAAGCACAAAGTATAGAACAATTTGAAATAAAATATCTAAGGCTCTACTTAATTCACAGGTATGTGATTTTAAGTAATTAATATTTTAAACATTAGGTTGAAGACTGATAACGCAATACAACCTGGTTTGACCACATATTTCTATCACACCTGGGCACAGAGTAAAGCAAAGCCTTCGGGCTCATATTATTTACATGTAAAATGAGAATATCTGCCTGATATTATCATTGTGAGTTTCATACATCATAACTTTGCAAAGTAAATGTAATGAATTTTTAAATTTTTGTGTAAGAAAGAATACACTAAAGTAAGGTCTCCATAAATTTACTTCTTCTGAAGTAAATCAAATAACAAAGTCTTATTTGGCATAATCAATGATTTGATCATAACAATGATATATCCAATATAAAACCTAGAAAAAAATCCAGATATTGTATAAATTTTCAAAATTACATTTTCAGTTGAAAATATAAATCAAGATTAGAGGAAATTACTCCTATTAACTGAGACTTCAATCATATATGTCCACTGACTTTGTTTTTGAAAGTGACTAGCTACAGTGGACACCCATTATACACCAAGAAGCTGGACATAGCATTAGGCCAGTATTTATGATCTTTGCAATCAATTTAATAGCTATGCCCAGTTGTATTATTAATTTTATTGTAGTCTGAACACAGAGTGTCCATACATTTTCATGACATCATCTTTGCCATATCTATAAACCACGTAAGCATCTTATGTAGGAATGTTGGTGTGCAGATTTTCTAGTGTCAAGAACGAAGAGTAATGCTAACAAAAGTGTGAGATATGTGGAGACTTAGATAAATTTATATTAAATAACAGTATGATTTTCTATACCTATGTGCTTTCCAATATTAATAAAGTCCTTTATATCCCACAGACTTACTGAGGTATAAATTCATATAAAATTTAGCCTTATAAAATATGTTGACCTTTAGTATATATACAGCCATCCCCACTTTCAAACTTCAGAATACTCATATTGTCACAGAAACACCAGCTGACACAATCAGTCCTCCAGGAGGCATTTCTCTGTCCCTGAGAACCACAAGCTTGTCTTCTATTTCTGTGGACTTGACTTTCTAGATATTTTTACATTGTTTTTTCTAATAGTATATTTGCTGTCCATAGTGCTTATACACCTTGTACACAATTGGTAAATGTAGATAATACATCTTAATTCCTTTTGTTCATCTATTTTCCATCCTTTCCCTCGTCCTCACTCCATCTCTTGGCCCTCTTTCTTTGAAGCTTGTCTTTCTTTATGAAAGAAGACTACTTCACTGTATAACAAAAACAAACTAACAAACACATACTCTTTACTCATTTCTTCCTGTTATGCCAACATTGAGATTGCCTGAAAATGACAAATAGTATCCTAAAAGCCAATGCCAAAGATCCAGAGGCTGGGGCAAATGGCCAGAAACTCTTCATTCTCAGCGAATTGAACAGCAACAATCTTTAACAGACTGAAAAACCAGGTGTAACTGGGAGACACAACTTACAGCCAAAAGCAAACCTAGTAGGTAATGCTGAGAAATAATTTGAAAGCCACCTATCTGGATTGTCTCAAGTAGTAACAGTGCAAATAGTAAAACAGTTGAGAGAGGCATAGGAAAAAAATCCAGAGAGATAACTTTTTGGCCAGAATCGTCGCTCAGTGCGGAGACCCTGCGGTTTCAGGGGCGCCATCATGCAGTGTGAAGGCCCAGCAGCTCACCCCTAAATCACTGCGCAGTGAGCGTGCCCAGTGGCTCTGCTGGATCTAAGCGCAATGAGACCTATCGGCTCTGTCCCATCCCAGTCTGGCCATGACTGGGTCCAGATAGTGCAGCTGCGGTGCCCCGGACCATGAAGGCCGAGCTGCAGAAAGTATAGGAGTAGTGCAGAGCAAAGAGGCTTCTCCGTGAAAATTGAAACTGCTGGAAGTGACAATACTCTGCTGTTAAGGCCTCTAGATGACAGTAGTTGGTGATCTGAGTGTTATGTTCAAGTGACTTTCCTGCTGTTCCTGAACTGAGATTGTCTACTGGCCTATTTTACTTGAAGGACAGCACAGGAAATAGCCCTTCCCTACAGATTCTAAATATTAGCAAGAAAGTCACTAGCAATAGTATTTCATAGTCAGCAACACAAGAACTAAACCAAAAACATCAATAAAACTAAAACAATAAAAGTGAGAAAAACCTCTAAATAAAACACAAGCCCAGAATTCAGATCACCAAAGGAAATCTAAAGAAATGAAGTGGAACACGCCGAAACTCAGCCTCCTGGACTCCCTGAACTCTCAGCAAAAGAGCATCTAGGAAAGACGAAATCAGCAATAATTTTTCAGATAGCTGAGATAGTGTCCACAGTGAAATATATGATTAATAACTCTAAAGAAGACACAGATAAAAAGTAGTGCAGCTCAAGAACATGATGGAATTCCCAGGATACAAGGTTAATGGATTCCGTTAAACAGCTTCAAACAGATTGTCAGGAGAGTGAAAACTCCAGTGATAGCTTATAGAGCAGAATGAGCCAATGTGATAACAAAATAGCAGACATCGAAAACAGGATTACAGTAAGCAACCGAGACAGGAAAGATTCTTAAAAATAGATTTAAAATATTCTTAAAAATAGAAAGTGTCAGAAATCAATTCAATAGCTACCTGATGATGCAAAGAATAATGATATTAATAAAAAAATCAATGAAAAGCAGTACCATGTTTGTATTACTATAGTTTCAAAGTACAGCTTGAAGTCTAGACTTGTAATACCTTCTGCTTTGCTTTTGTTAACCGGGATTGCTTTTGCTATCCTGGGTCTCTTCTGCTTTTATACAAATTTTAGGATTTTTCACCCAGTTCTGTGAAGAATGCTGTTGATAATTTAGTCTAGATTGTATTGAATCTATATATCAGTTTGAAAATATAGTCACTTTGACTATATTGCTTCTGCCTATCTAGGAAGAGAGAATATTACATCAATTTCTGATATTTGATTCAGTTTTCTTTCTCAATGAACTGAACTTGCAATTGTAGAAGCCTTTCTATTCCTTAGATTAATTCAAGAGTATTTAAATTTTATTGGTGCTATAGTGAGTAGCAGTTTTTCCTAATTTATTTTTCAGTAGGTTCATTAATTAATTTACAAAAACAATATTCTTTTTTGTAATTTGATTTGGTATATTCTGCTATATTTTTGAATATGGTTATCAATTTTGAGAACCTTTGTGTGTATTTTGAAGGTCTTCTATGTGAAGGACTAAGGCATGTACAAATAATGATAATTTTACCTCATCCTTTTTTATGCATAGCACTTCATTTCTTCTTCTTAAATATAAACAAGATAGATACTAGCAGTAATCATTTGATAGGCAGAAACCCAGGAATTAAACCAAAAACATCAACAAAAATGAAAAAATAAAACCAAGAAGACACTTAAATAAGACATAAATGCAGAATTTCCAGATTGCCTAAATGCTTTGCTAACACCTCAAGTAGTACGTTGAACAGAACATTCTGGTCATATTTGACATATTTATTCAGTATTTTATTTTACCACGAAAGGATATGTTGTCACAGAATTTTTCTGCTTCTCTTGAGATGATTATGTGTTTTTTATCTTTCTTCTGTTTGTGTGATGTATTATTATTACTATTATTTTTTAGATTTGCAAGTGTAGAATGATCTTCACTCCCTGGTATGAAGCCACTTGATGTACGATCTTTTTTTGATTTTTTGTTTTTGTTTTTGTTTTTCTTTTTCTTTTTTTGAGACAGGGTCTCGCTTTGTAGTTCAGGCCCTGAGCTCAGCCTCAAACTCATCACAGCAATCCTCCTGCCTCTGCCTCCCGAGTGCTGGGATTACAGGCGTGAGCCACCACGCCCGGCACTGTGGTATGTGGTACTGGTTGCTGCTGGGCATGAGTCTCCATGCCGAGTATGGTAGTGGTTACCAGGGATCGAACCTGGGTCCTTGCGCTTGAAAGACAGGGGCTGGAACCACTGAGGTAATTACCCGGCCTGTTGCATGATCTTTTTGATGATTTGTTGTATTTCATTTCCTAATGTTGTTGTGGATTCTTATATTTGCATTAATTGTAAAGATTGATCTATCACTTTATTTTTTTGCTTGGATCTTTGTCTAGGTTTGGAATCAAGGTAATGCCAGCTTCCATCAATGGATTTCTGAATAATCCTCTTTCAATGTCCTTAAAGTGTTTTAAAAATATGAGTGTTAGGTCTTCCCTACTTTTTAAAAAAGCTTTAGCATTGATTACCTGACACTGGGATTTTATTTATTGCTCAGTTTTTTCCTACTGCTTGAATTTTACTGTCTGATTGGGGTTTAAATCTCAATTCAATTTGATAATTCATATAAATATATTATATATATTCATATTTCATATATATTAAAAGATATTTCAAATATGTCATATATTCATATATATTTCAAATATTTAATATTTAATATATATGTGAAAATATATATATGAAAGTATCCATTTCATTTTTCTAAATGTGAATTTTGTTTCTATAAACTGTTTTCTAATATTTTTGAACCCTGTAAGTTTTAGTGTATACTTTTACTGTGTGCTAATATCTCTGTACTTTATAATTTTTAGGTGTTCCTTCCTCGACCCACTTTTAACTGATTAATATATTGCTTGCTTAATTTACAAATAATGAATTTCCCAATTTTCCTTGATTATTGTTCCATTATTTCATTCCACTCAGTTTAAAAATAAAACTGTGTATTATTTCATTACTTTTGTTTTTAATTCTCTTTTGTTTGTTTAATTTTATCATTTTACTAGTTTTAAGAGATAAATTAATGACACAAAACAAGGTAACATTCTTTAATAACAGATTATTCTCAACAGAGTACAAAAATTTTGCTGCATCATAGCACTTCCTTGCTCATTCTTTTGTCTTTTGGATTTTCAGGTTTATTATATATTTCTGTTTTTAAAACCTAATGTAGTTTTATAGTTCTGGTTTAATGCAGTTATCTTTTTTTCCCCTTTTCTTTTTCAGATGTCTTTAAATAAATTACCAGAAGAAAAATGTTGCTAAAAAATATACACATGCTTTCATTTACATTCACCGATATAACAACTTTTTCCCACAGTTTTATGTATTGGAACACACTTAGTTTACAGGATGGTGACATTCTTCATGAGAAGTTGGCACTTTTGCCTAACATACTTCCTTCTTGTTTCACCCTCTTAACTTCATTTTCTTCCCTCTCCCGCATCTCCTGTTCCTCTTCCCTTTTACAAAGCAGCCCCCTGATAGTTACTATCTTTTTGCTATTTATTTATATCTTGGATTTCTGCCAGAAGAAACCACGCAAAATCTTGTGCATTTGAGTTATTTCACTTAATGTTTTGGTCTCAGAGTGGATCTACTTTTCTCTGACTGACTAAGGCTCATCTTTTTTCTCATCGCGAGGCATTACTCTCTTGTGCATGAACACCATCCTTTATCATCCATCCATCTGGTGATGGACGCATAGACAGTTTTCAAGATTATCTACTGCGCATGGTGCTGCTATGAAAATGGATATACACGTTTCCCTGAAATACTTTTATGTTTTTATGTCTCTCAGGAAGATACCTAGGAGAGGAAGAGCTGGGTCAAATGGAATTTTTATTTTTAATTTTTTGAAGATTTTCCATACCAATTTCCATAGTGATTCTAGTAGTTTACACTCCCATCAACAATGCATAAGGGGTCCTTTTTCCCTACAGACTTGTCAGCATTTGTTATTATTTGAGTTCTTGATACCCTATACCTTTTTGTTTCAGTAATATTGGATATGATGAATCTTTTCTTTTGTTTCTGACCTCATGACTTTCAACTTTGTAACTATGATGTATCTGGATGCATATATCTGAGTTTATCTTAAATCAGATGTAAGATTATAAATTAGTATTTAATCACTTCTGGACTCTAAAAACCCCTACTTTCCTCTAGTATATTTTCTGTGTCTCTGTTCTTTTCTCTTAGTATTCCCACTGTTGAATGCTTAATGCTGTTGTACAAGTCTCTTGATTTCTGTTTATTTTATTTTATTTTATTTTTTTCCTCTCTGCTTCTCTGGCTGGAATGTTTCATTTCTATATGTTCAAGTTCACAGATCATTTCTTCAGGATGTTGAAATTTTAAGATAAGGATTCCATGAATTTTTCATTATTTCACTTATTTTATTTTTGAAACCTGGAATATCTACTTGATTGCTTACAATACTTCCTCTTAATTGTTATACATATGATGTATCATAGTATTTATTCATATTATATATTGTATATTTATCATGTTACATATAAACATATGCACAGGGCTGTTTATTTTTTGAACATTTTCAGATGACCAAATTAAAATAATTGGCACTTTGATTCAGTAACTGGGCTTCCTATGAAGTTTCTGTTCCTTGATTTCCTTGTATATTATCCCACTTTACTCTCTTACAGTCTGTTTTTATTTTTTTAAGCCATTGGATATTTTAAATCATGCAACGTGACAACTCTGGAAATCAGATACTCTTTGCTCTTGCAGTGTCTGTTGAAAATGGGGACAAGTGTGAAGGCTTCTTAATGAATAAAGGTGCGGTGAGCTTGGGGGTGGGCTGCCTTCCACTGCTGCTGCTCAGAGTAGCAAGAGTCAAGCGCTGGGCTCAGACTTTTTCTCAAGGTTCCAGTTTTATTGTTTGTTGTTTGTTAATTCTTTCACTGTGGGACTTACGGGGGACTGAAGTTTGTTATGAGAGTTCTCTTTGTCTCCCACAATTGTTATTTTTGTTGTTGACTGAGCCCACCCTTTTGGAATAAGCTACATTCCAGGACTTTTTATTTTTTTATTTTTAAGCAAGGTCTCCCTAAGAAAGTAAATTGCCCAGACTGGACTCAAATTTGTGATTGTCACACCTCACCCTCCCAGAATGCCAAAATGGGAAGTGTGTTTCATCATAGTCCGTCTAGTATGTCCTTGTTTTTATCATCATTACCTTTTGATTGTTTACTAACTTCTCTGCACAGCACTATAAAGTATATATTCTTTATATAAGACATTGATATCTGAGCTTGTTATGTTTATAGGACAACTAATCATTGGAGAAATTTCCTTAACGTCTTTAGAACTATCAGTCTCTGAGCCTTTGTGAGGGCTTCTGTACATTCTTTTATTTTCCAAACATTTATAACATTGCTTTAGCTTTCACATCTTACATGTACAAATCCACAAGGTCAGAAAGCACCGAGATGTTAACGTCTTCTCTGGTCTTTCATGGTCGTATGTACTATTTTGTATACTCTGTTAGGTTTCTAGATTCTAAGCACTCCTTTTGAGATTGAAAGCTGCTTATGAATATATCATTCCCCAGATCTTCCTCCTAACTTTTTGAGCCAGTCTTTTGTTGATCCCAGTTAATATTAACAGCACCTCACAAAGCATGATGTTGAAAACTTCCAAGCGATTATATTTCAGAAACACAGCTGGGAAAGAACAGTTCTCTAATAGTGAGCCTTGACTAGATTAGTAATGAATGGACTGTCAGTGAGCTGCTGGACTGTTAAATACAGTTCTCTGCAGATGGGAGCTCTCTTTCATCGAGCTCTACATCCGTCTTCTCTCATTCAAATATCTTTGTGCCTTTGTCTTCTGGTTTTCATAATCATCACAGTGAAAATACTACTGGCTTTCAGGAAAATGATAGCATTAGAAATAGGACATAAATTCACAAGAGTTCTTTTTTTTTTTTTTCCCAGCATGATTCATACATTTGCTTGATGAAGACTTTTGCATTATTATAAGATTTAATTACCTTCCAGTGTTCTAAGAAGTTTACTTTGATAATATTCACCAGTATTCCTTTTGCTTTTGTGGATCTCGTGCTTGTCAGAGGTCATTGTTTCGATGTTCTGAAAGACTTTCCTTAATCTTTGTTTTATTGTTCTAAGGAAAACAAGGTGAAGAAGATAAGATATAGAGTATTGGAAGAGAGCATCACGAAAAGAGAAAGGAAAGAAAAATCTGTTTTGTCTACTTCGCTTTCATAGTTGGCATGATGAAATTAACTGCTCTCTGCCTTCCAGACTGAAAATGAATGTCGCCATGGAAAGTCCGAAACAGTAATTCATATAAAGCTGTCATCTCAGATTACCTTCAGAACAAGAAGGGTGACTCTTTCTTTAAAAACAAAAGGAAGAATTATTTTCCTGTGCAATTTTAAGATATTTTGGTGATTTCTTTCCATGAGCATATATGAAAGCTGAGATTTTCTTTCACTCATTTATTTTGTAGAAGAGGAATTATCATCTTCATAAAGAGTAATTATAATTGACCCCTTAGTTTCCCCATTTTCCCCCCTCTGGTCTTGTGCAGTATCCATTCTTTCCATCTGTGTAAGCTCCAGCTGTTTTTTCTGTCATCTAGTATGGTCTATTTTCTATTTTATAATTTGATTTTTTTTTTTTTTTTTTTTTTTTTTTTTTTTTTTTTTTTTTTTTTTTTTTTTTTTTTTTTTTTTTTTTTTTTTTTTTTTTTTTTTTTTTTTTTAGATATGGTCTTGTTGTGTAGTTCAGGCTGGCTCTGAGCTCAGCCTCAAACTCACACCAATCCTCTGGCCTCTGCCTCCTGAGTGCTGGAATTACAGGCGTGAGCCACCATGCCTGGTACTTGGAATGTGGTACTGATTGCTAGTAGGCATGAGTCTCCACGTTCAGCATTGTTGTATGTGGTTACCTGGGATCAAACTCAGGCCCTTGCACTTGCAAGGCAGGCTCCAGAGGTACTGAGCTAAACCGCCGGCCCTATAATTTAATATCTTTTGCATAACTTTCATTATTGGTCAATAGTTCCATATTCAATATTATTAAATTTTGACAAAGTGAAGAAACCTTTCCTTTTATTTTCTTTGTTTTTATATGGTTGTTTGTTGTTCACTGCTCAGTTTCATATTTCTACAGTGAAACACCTAACCCTAAGTCACTGACTGATAAGGAGAAAGTTTCATTTGGCTTCTGGTTCCGCAGGTTCTAGTCCAAGACTTCACAACTTCATTGATCTGAATCTCTAATGAGGGCACACAATAGAAATGGCAACGAGCATGTGTCAAGGCAGATCTCTAAATCACAAGCCATAAAGCAAAAGAGATAAGAAGAAACCATAGTCTGCCTTTACTGATTTAAGAACTTCCCACAGAGCCCCACCTCTCAAAGATTCCACCGTGTCCCAATAGCACCACCCTGAAAGCCAAGTTCTAATGCATGGTTCTCCAAATGCACTGACTATCAAAACTATATCAGCTTGTGAATGCATAAAGCACTTATTACATGCCTACTAAATATTAGAGAATTTCTATGAACATTACCAAATTCCAAAAACATATTTGAAGTTAATATATACAAATTATTTTATACTTAAACCATATATATGATTTATATATGCATATATATATACATATATGTATATAGGTGTGTATATAAACCATATGTGTGTGTGAGTGTGTGTATACTGCATCATACAGAATATGTACAATGGAAATATTTGTAGTGGAAAAATGCATCTATATGTACATTTACAATCCATAGTACATTTATATGTAGTGTGTATATTATGCATCAGACATGGAATACATATATATGTATATATATATACTATACACACACACACACACATATATATATATACACTTTCTATATATGTACTCTATATATAGTATATGTACTCCATGTGATGAATTATATATATATTCTGTACATGATATATGTATATATCTACATATAAAGGTAGTTCATATACATCTGATAGCCTCATCTGCTTCATTATATTTACATAAAATTAACTTAAAATCTTCATAAATTTAAATGTAAAGCAGGAAAAATTTTGAGCATGTAAGAATTTCAAATGTTTTCTTAGGTATGGCATGCAAAATATAATATAAAAAATCCAAAATAGATACATTAGATTCTATAATAATTAGAACATTTGCTATGTTAGTTGAGTTAAACATATTTTTACTTGTCACACTGATGCATAATATATATATCCGAGATATACATATATATATAATCTTTATGGTATCTATGTGTCTAGCCCACTTCCTGGTAGTATGACAGCTCTCTTCTAAGATCAAGGAGATACACCTGGTACTAGGAAAATGACGTAGAGTATCATGTGGTGAAGTATGGGGAAACAAAAACTGAGAACATGCATCATATGTGGTAGAGGCATTTAGTAGCATTGTGAGGCTCACCATAACCTTTCTTTCTGGTAGTAATCTAGTCCCCAGAGCGCTTGACTTCCCAGTGGACAGCATTAATCTTCTCATAGGCAAGTAGCCCCATGACCCAAGTATCTATTAGGTGTCACTTCTCCTGATCAATACACTGAAGAGTTAAATCTTTACATGAATGTAGATGGAGATAAATTCCATCAAGTTACAACACTGTAATAGGCAGAGTGCATATAATTAGAGAGGGGATCTTTCCTCCAAGGGACACTCAGGTAAAAATATGTTGAACTCAACTAACATAGCAAATGCTCTCATTATGATAGAATCCAATGTGTTTATTTTGGGGTTTTTTTGTATTATATTTTGGACTTTGTATCTAAGAAAGCATTCCAAATTCTTACATCCTCAAAATTTTTCCTGCTTTACATTTAAATTTATGAAGTATTTTAAGTCAATTTTATATAAATATAATGAGGGTAGATTAAACTATTGGATGTATATGAACTACACTTATATACAAATATATGCATAATTCATGTGTAGAATATATATAATTCATCATATAGAGTATATATAGTATATATTTACAGAGGGTACATATATATAGAGAGAGTGTTTATATATACATATATATATATATATTCCACATATAATGCATAATATATACACTACATATAAGTATACTGTGGATTGTGAATGTATGTATGTACATGTAGATGTATATTTCCACTACAAATATTTCCACTACAAATATTTCCATTGTACATTTTCTGTATGATGCAGTATATATTTTATACAAGGTCCATATATATGACATACTATATATAATCTGAATAAGATAATGCATTAATTATGTTGTATTATATATACTTGTAGGCTGGAGAGTTGTATTGTGTTAGACATTCGTATGAACTTGCCTCCCTATAGGAGCTTGAGTATAGTGGAAGATGTGCCTCATTTTCAAGTTGACGAGGGGAGGATTGTGACTGTCAGCTCTACCATGTCACCTTGAGTTGAGTGAGGAATGCCTGTCGGATGAGTGGAGCACAGTTCTTCAGTGTCTGTGAGTGACAGATCTGAGGCCAGAAAGCTGGGAAGGAAGACCCACCCTGGTGAGGGTGGCACAGCCCAAGAGGCTTACAGCCTGGGTAAAATAAATATAGGAAAGAAGAAGGAAATGCACCCAACTTACAGAGCTCCATCAGTTTTGAATATGTTTTCTTAATTTCTGTCCCTTTGGGCCTTTAGTCTCCTAGATTCTAACTTCATCAGCCTTCCATTGCAGAATGACTGCTACCATCACTCTCCCGTGAGCTCCCAAGTCTCCCACCTTGGTGCTGTATGTTGGTCCCTCTTCGTTGGCAGCTTCTAATTTTCTGGGCTGCACAGACTCTGTATCCCTTGGTTCCTAGCAGGCAGAGGGCCACTGTGGACTTTCCCAACTCTGATCCCATGTAATCAACAACTTAATTATCCATCTAAGTATTTACATTCTACTTCTTTAGAGAACCTTAATACAATCTATAAACAAATGATACTAAATTTATTTTTCACAGTTATTTAACTATGTTACTTTTTGTTATTACATACAAATTTGATATTTTATTTACATTTTTAAAAATATTTTAATTTGTAATTTTTTTTTAGGTTTTTTGCGACAGGGTCTCGCTTTGTAGTTCAGGCTGGCCCTGAGCTCAGCCTCAAACTCCCATCACAGCAGTCCTCCTGCCTCTGCCTCCTGAGTGCTGGGATTACACTCATGAGCCACCACTCCCGGCACTGGTGTATGTGGTACTGATTGTTGTTTTATGGGAGTCTCCATGCCCAGTATTGTACGTGGTTACCAAAGCCCTTGCACTTGCAAGACAGGCTCTGGAACCACTGAGCTAAATCCCCGGCCCCAATTTAAATGTACCTTGGTTTCTTCACATTTTTCAGATTTTAGCACACAGATTTTGGGAATTTTGCTTAAATTACACATAAGAATTTAATTTTGGAACAATTTTACATCATATTTTATTTTTTAATTTCAGATATCATGTTGGAAATTATTGGTAATATGTAAAACTGTGGAAGTATGGAGAATTATGGCAACATATATACTTGCATAGCTTTGTAGGATTTTGTAATATATAATTTAATTTATTAGTAATTTGTTTTAGGTATTATTGATTTTTATGAATTGATCTTAGTTCTTGCCTTGTTTGACTCAGTAGGTCTAAGATTTTGTGGGGCTTCTAGTTCTTTGAAATTTTCTATGTAGACTAATAAGTTATCTAGAAATAAAGATTACTTCACTTCTCTCCTCCTGATTTTTAGATGTGAATCTCATTTTTTAATTTAATATTTATTGGTACATTATGGATACACATTATGATCACATTCAACATTGAGAGTTTGTACCAGAATATGACACTTGATTCTCATCCCTTCCCACCCTGCAACCCCCCACCCCCATTTACATAATCTTTGTTTTCTTTTTTCTTTATTATTACCACATTCATTTTCCTCTCTTTATTTACCCTTACATTCTCCTTTCTTTTAAATATTTTTACTTCACAATATCAACTATATATGCTACAACTCATTTACAACTCATTTTCTTACCTTATTGGCTGGATATAACTTTCAGTCTCATACTCAGTCATCTTGATACATCTCATCTTCAGGACTAAGTCACAATAAATAGATCAGTGTTAATTGATGTACTGTAATAGTCCTTCTTAAATCCTTAAATCTGCTATGGAAACAGTCTAGAAATTGCCCACCAGAAGGAAGCTGACAAGTGCACATCTCGCGAGATGACATGGGGAGCACTAAAATGATACAAAGATCAAAAAGCCCACCACGTGTTCACCGGCTCTGCTCTGCAGCATGGACAATCCATGGATTGCAATTGATGAGCCAAAGCTGCTGGACTGAGCCTTTCCTGAAATGCTGATCCTAACAGGCTAAATATAAATACTAAAATAAATATTATATAAAGACTGAAAATATAGTGATTTATTTTTATTTGAAAGTATTAAATTTTGCAGAGATTTTTCTATGCAATAATAGAAAACCATTAGACAAATAATTTTGTAGGTGTTAAATATGTTCTATAAAAACTTCACACAAGGTATTGTAAATACTTGTGGTCACTGAATACACTTTCCGCAAGTTTTTCATGAGTGTAAACACCTTGAAAACAGTGCTTCATCTTCTGAACTGTACTACTGACTCAGTATAGTTGAACTGAGATATCATAAACTGGGTTGCTTATAACAAACACAGATCCATGGTTCATTTTAGGAGGCTGCAAAGTTCGGGACCTGTGCCCTGAAAGCTCAGTATCTGGTGAAAGCCTCCTTCCTTCTTCGATGCAAGAACTCATTTCTGCAGGCCTCTTATTTCAGGGTACTTATTTCATTCATGATGGTTCTGGTGTGACGCACTTACTCTCTCCCAAAAGCCCTCCTCCTAACTCTGACACTTTGCATGTAATAATTACAGTCATGCAGACACAAATCTTAAACAATAGCAATCAGCAAGACTGCTCTTAAAGCTAAGCTCCTTCCTTAGAAGACAATAATGTCTTTCTCCATAACCTATACCATGCTTGCATATGGCCTCAGGAAATAGGAACGACACGTCCCACTGGAACAAAAAGCAGGCACGCTTAGTGCCTAGTGTAACAACTGCCCAACTCAGGCACACTTGCTACCCATTGCAAGGTTTCAAATCTTTCTATTATACAGCAGTCCACTCCACATGTCCTCTGACTCCTACTTCATGCCCTACTATTACCAAGAGTCAAACAACCAGTACAAAAGAGCAGTACTCTGGCTGTGTATCATGAGGCTATCCTCATAAGTGAAATACACAGGACAGATGTGTAAATATCGTATCTTTTCCCTAGGACTAGAAACTAAAGGTGTGAATGAGGTCCAGAGTGTATGACAGGTATTGTGAAAAAGGAAGAAAATTTTCAAAAGGAAAAAGGAAAGGGGAAGTAGAAGAAAGTAAAGAAGGGAAAAAAAATCTGATGGTAAAGTAAAAAGCGGAAATAAAGCTTTTGTATATAGGGCGTGGATGTTGTAGGGATGGCAGGAAAATGGGAAAAAAATGAGAATCAAGATGTGTCATGTACAGGTACAAATTTTTAATGTTGAATGTGATCTTACTCTTTACGTACAATCTACCAGTAAACTCAATTATATTAAAAAAGTAATCTGACCCCATTAGTAAAATAATTTTGTCACTAGGTTAAGATTCATGCTTTGCTTGCTACTAACAGGAAGCTGGTAGGCGTGGTGTGTTCAGGCTTCCTGTCCTAGGTTTGTTCATGGAAATGACCTGAGGATACAGTACATTGTCATCCCGCATGTATGTTACATGGAAAGCACTGAGCCACTTTTAAGCTTCTCAACAGATGCCAGCTGCTGCTCCATGGAAACCCAAGCTTAATTCCCTCAAGAAAAGGTGAAAGATTTCAAAGTCTGATAGTGAATGCACATTTTCTCAGTTGTATGTCAAATCTGAGCTGAATGAATTGCTTTATCAAAAAAGAGAAAAAAATCAGTATGTTTGCTTTTTGAAAACAGTTTTACTTATTCAAGTGGTTTGAGAAATTTGGGTCTTATTTTGTGGTTGTGTACATTGTATAGTATCAGAGTTATCTGTTTGCAGAATTTTAAATACTCATATTTGTCCAGACTATTTGAGTCCAGCTCTCGTATTGTCAATAATACTTTTAAAATTGAGAAAATTTGATTTGATTGTAATATCCATTAATATTTACTTGAAAAAATTTTAAATACATTACTTTGTAATGATTTTCAGTATATTAGTGAAGTGTTGTAAATATGTATTTATTTGTGTCTGATTAATTTATTTATTTTATCTAGTTAATATAATTAATCTCTAATTATTATGGTAATCAGAAGTATTAATTTCACACAGGTAAATTATTGCAAGTGTCACGTTCATCTTATCTTTCTTACTCTGTATTTTTCATTAATTTGATTTAATATTTAAAATTCTATTTTATGTATTATTTTAAATGTTTAAACATATTCCATAATCAAATATTTAACCCTAAAAATTATCCAAATATTTTTTTATTTTTTTCTCCTTTAAAGTTTGATAGCATATACTCTAATTTATTTCATTTTCAGATATTTAATATTCTGATTATTTTTGTAGGTGGTATAATCAATATTAAGACCAAATTCTTTTCATTGCAAAATTGATTATTGTTTTCAAATTTTGCACTTTTATTATTTACCTATACTTTATGATAATGATTTCTGAAAATGTTGCCAATTTAAATTCTTCATTTTTAATTTTTGTGAAACTATACTGTGGCTTAAAGTGAATACTTTTGTACATGTTTATAAATGTAAAAGTTAAAAATACATGCATAATCATAAATTCAATACTCTTTTTGAAACCATTTTATTTAAAGCCACATAAAATAGCTTTATATATTCATCAATCTATAACAAAGAGAATATACTGAAATAGTCCATTGAGATTGATTTTCAGTAAATGACTTATTTTACATTGATAAAGAACATTTTCTTAAAATATTACAATGCTTAGTGGGTTAATTAGCCTATATAGTTCTATGATATTTTTTATGAACTATTATTAAATATGCTTTCTATTCTGGTCAATTTTTCCTAAACTTTATTAACAGATATATCTTATGTTCTTGATTCTCAGAGGCATTTTAATTATTTTCACATTTTAACATTTTTATAACCAGGATTTATCTTACGGTTGCATTTAAAGAAGTGTTACAGCTAATATATGATGAAACTTCTTTTTTTTTTTTTTTGAAACAGGGTCTCGCTTTGTGGTGCAGGCTGGCCCCGAGCTCAGCCTCAAACTCACATCACAGCAATCCTCCTGCCTCTGCCTCCCGAGTGCCGGGATGACAGGCGTGAGCCACCACGCCCGGCACTGTGGTATGTGGTACTGGTTGCTGCTGGGCATGAGTCTCCACACCCAGTACTATATGTGGTTGCCAGGGTATCGAACCCAGACCCTTACACTTGCAAGACAGGCACTGGAACCACTGAGCTAAGTTCTTGGCCCATGGTGAAACTTTTTGTGGATGGTTATCATCATTCGTCCATAAAATGCAGTTGTGATGAAAAGGTTAATAATTTGAATTAGTAGCACAGGAATTGAGCTACAGGGGTCAGATCTTCTGTTGCTGCACAATCTATTAAAAGAGTAAATAAAGGTCAAGCCAACAGTAACCAATCCCCTCCTGTGGGAAAGGTTCAGAACAGAAGAAAGTGTGCTCCATTATCTATAAGAAGTGTAAAGCATTCCCGAGGTATTGATCAATATGAAACATCACATGGTACAACCTTATTAAAATAGGATCTGCTCATTTTATTATTAAAATGATTCTGATTTATTTATTTTATCTGGAAGAAATGTTATTTTATCCCAGCCTTCAAACTCCTGATCAATTTTAAATCAAGAGATGTATACTATCATGACCCTTATTTTCTCTTTTCTTTGTGGCCATATTTATGTGTTAATTTTATATAAATATATACTATCTTCTGAGTTTCATTATTTTATAAAAAGAATTTTACACTTTAAAAAACTTAACTGTAGTGATTATAGTTGTATCCTCTAATTTTGGTTCAATGATTGTGTATTGTCATTTTGATTTCATGCCTCTAATAGTTATATTACTTTTCTTCTTGTTTGAATAGAATGCTTTTTCATAAGAAATATATTTTCTGATATTTTATACTGTTTAATGTTTCTCTTGCTTGAATAAAGGGATAGAAACTTGGCCGAGAGCAGATTCTTCAAATTCTTTTTTTGTTTGTTTGTTTTTTCTATCGTCACAGTTCCCTTGTTCTGTGTTTATGAATTTTACTTAGTCTGAGAACAACAGCACAATTCTTTATTTGGATGAAACTAATACATATAGCATAGTTTGGGGCTACAGAGCCTCTCCCCTTCACAAGCTGTGGAACCACTCTAGCCCACACACTTGAACTTGTATCCATCCTAGGGCACCCCCAGACACTACACCAAGGTTTACTACATGGTGGTTGACATAAGGGAACCAAGGACAACCCCCATACCCCCACTCCTGTCCTGGAAAATTCCAGAATTTTCAAGCCAAATTACATGCACCTCAGACCTCCCTGACTGATCTGGGCTAAACTTTCTTCCCTGGAGCTTTGTGAGGGTTGCTGCATGTGGACTGTATCTTGTACATGCAACTAAGAAAGAGTGAATTATGGGAAAATATATGCTCAGTAGTAGCAGCTGACACATTTCAGCCCCCAGTAGATCAAGCTGTCAATCAAGTTCTGGAAGAGCCTGATGGGAGAATGTAAATCAAGGGCAGCATTAAAGCTGCCATGCCTTATGCCTTCACACTAGTGCTATTTTTTCTTAGCCAGTGTGAGCTACTTACTCTAAGCATATTATCACCTGAATGAGTGATGCTGCTGAATTCATGCCACAACGTGCTATGCCTAAATCCCTGTCACATGCAAGAAACTGGAGGCTGATCCCAGACCCCATATATAACATCCTTCCTCAGAAAATATGCAAATTTTACACTTTTCTCCAAAGATTACCTGTAGAGAAAATGTTTATTTGCTTAGTTTCTTAATATGAATCATTAGTCTATTATGTATACTTCAAATTGTACTTCTGTATTTATTTGCTTTTCTTCCATATTTTTGAATTTCACTCATATTTTCAAAATGTAACTTGGTGCCCTATAATGTCAGTTTTATAAGGTACAGCTTGCAGTAGATTTTATAATTCACCTAAAATATTTCTGAGTCATGATATCATGCTGTTGAGTATTCTTCCTTTGTACTGAGACATAATATTTGTATAATATTACAAAGTATATATGGTAATTCAATATATGCAACAAAGTGCAGTATTTAAATTGGGGCAACTTTTCCATCTCTCCAAACACTAATCATCTCCACGTATCGTGCATTTATTATTCTTCTAGTGATTTTGGAATATATCGCAGACTGTTACCAGCTACCATTACACTTCCACAGTGCTGAAGAAGCAGAAGCAATCTGCTTCTCTGGCTGCATGTTGGTGTGTCCTGTGAATGCCCCTCTATCCTCCTGCCGCTTGCCTTCTCAGTCTTGGGTAGCCGCCACTCCACTCAGTCTATAAGATGGCTTCTCAGTTTCCATGAATGACAGAAAACACAGAGCCATCCCGGACTAATTTGAAAAACAATCAGAAGTGTGACCCTGCGCCATGTTAGATCAAGCAACGAGAAAAACACTCAAAACTGATGAAAGAAAATAGAGAAGGAAGGGTTCAGCCCGTGTGTAGTTTGTTTTCTCATATATCCTTCCTCTAGGCTCTCCTTTTAGATAAAGAAATAAATGCTGATCTTTGTAAAACAATCATTAGGACTCTCTCTCTCTCTCTCTCTCTCTCTCTCTCTCTCAATGCTTCTCTCTGTCTCTCTCTGTCTCTCTCTCTGTCTCTGTCTGTCTCTCACTCTTTCTCTTACTCTCCCTCTCTCTCTCTTTCTCTCTCTCTCTCTCTCAGCAGCAGCATTGACCTTAGCAAAACATCTCCCTGAAAAGTAAGCAGGACCTTATCTCATTTTATACCCACTTTTGTGCACCTTTACCAACTGTCCTCATGGGTGACACAACTATTCACAGGAAAAGAGAAGACGGATTTTTCAGGAGACCTGGCTCCTCTTTACTATTGAGATATTAGAGATGTGGTAGAAAGTGCATACAATAGTTATGTACATATTTGATGTTTTATTTATCTAAGAGAAATTATGTGGGAGAACTTTTAGAGCCATATAACAAAAAACAGTTTATTGATATCTCAGGGGAGTCTATAAAATGACCATGTCTGTTTTCTAATTGTTTTTCATTAAATCTTCTCTCAGAGAAGGATAAAAATCTAAGAATGCATGAAAGCTATGTTTTACTATTAATTAAATTCAAGCATTATAAATTACATAACAAATAATATAATTTTACTGATGTTTAAAATTTAGAGACAAGAATTTGGTGCTTGTCAAGAAGTATTTAATTTGAAATTATGTTGAAACCATGACATGTATCATATAGAAATTAAATTATTTTATTCACTATTTCTACTTACTAATGAATCTCCAAGTTATTTATGTAACTTTAAGCCTTTGAAATACTCTTATGTATCTAACATGCAGAGATATACTGTTCACTAACACAAGGTGAAAGGCCTCCTACCCTACTCAGAGCTCCCATATTACTGAGCCTATCATAACTTCTCTTTCTCCCTACAGCCTTCACCTGACTTTGCATGACTCCTTTTTAATGTATTTGTTCAGTTCCTCTAATAAGCTCCCCAGGGACAATACTATTGTTCAATTAATTTCACTCTCATGAACACAAATTGTGAAATCACAATTTTCTAAAAGAATTTGAGCATTAATTTATTTTTCTTCATTTCACTTATTCAAAATGCACTTGCCATTATTGTAATCCATGCCACTGAGAGCAAAAGTCTCTCAAATTGCCTGGTGTCAGCAATTGCAACTAAACTGATACAGTATAGAAGCAGCTAAGTGGTCACTTTGTTATTTGATCTTGGCTCTAAACATCTTAATAGTGATGAAATGTCCCTTCTGATTAAGCTATTTTCCCCTTTGGCTTTGTGAATCTTAGGAATAAGAATGATAAATGGTAATCAGAGAAAGGTACTAGTGAATCTAGTAAAATAATAGCCATAATGTCCTCATCTAGCTGCATTCTCTACATAGTTCCTCTGTAAAAGTAAAAGGCAATAAAATGCTATGAGTGTGTGATTTGAAAGTGAAAAATCTTACTCGACAAAAGCCAATAGCCACAGCAAGTAAATCATTTAATTTCAATGTAGTCAACATTTCTGGGATGGATATCAACACGTATCCATTAATTGAATTGTCTGTTCTATAACACCAAAGGAGAAAATAAGAGATAAAATTAACATAAGTCAATGATCTAAAAATATTTACCATTAGCCATCAGAATAGCTTTATTAATTTTTGAGACATTTTCTGTTTGTAGTGTAACAGATATCTCACAGTGCAGGTTGATTGCTTTTGCAAAGTACTCACTGAATGTGAGCAAATAAAAGATGTAAAATATAATATTATATGAAATCATCTGGATTCTTATAGTTATTTTCTAAAAGGATGTTTGAGCCTGACAGAAATTTTAAGGCAAGCCCCAGATTGCTTTAGACTGTGTGTATGAGACTGAGATCAAATGTTGTTCATTTTGGCTGTGTGCCATATGAAATGCATATGTCCCTGACTTATGCAAAGGAATAATGAAGCAGAGTTTAGAGAATGTGAGACCATTATTGATGTATCAAAGTACCAGAGCAGAATCAGGAGACCAATCTTAGCTGTAATTGCTTCACAGAACCAGCTGTTTTACCATTAGAGGGAATATGTGTCATTGCTATCACCTCTGTCCAGGCCCCACAGATAAGAACAGGATGGCTCCAGCCTATGGAGCACAGCTGTTTGGAAGGCCTCATATCCCTAATGAAACTCCTAGCTGATGACTGCTGTGGAACTCTGGTACCTGGTGGACTGCCCTGGAGCATGGTCGTAGAAGGGACAGTCATAACCATTTTATTGCACATCTGTAAGCATATTTCTCCCAGTCATCTTGCAGTGAAGAACGCCTGTTAGGAATCATTTTCCACTTGCTTGGACTCACTGAGGAGGCAGAATGGAGAACATCTGGGTTGTCTGTTCCTAAAGGATTCTACTTTTGGTGACAGGAGCTTATTTTTATCTTGACTCAATAAATGATAAAACATAAGCCAGAATAACTTCTAAGCAATACTATCATTAAAAGAAATAGATATGATTTTTTTTGATATTTGGGCATGAGTAGTCATTCCTAAGAAATATGTTAACCATAGACAAAAAATAAGAAAAATGAAGCTACTACTATTTATAAATGCTTGTAGTAGTGTGAAAATTACTTCACAGTTGAAAATAGAAATAAGAGAAAAAGAGTATTTTCAAGACATATGACAAATAAAGAATTTGATTTTCATTGCATGTGCAAACTTAGCACACATGTTATATAGGCTCCCAATGAGACATCTGTATAAATGACATGTCATAGATTGTACAAAGGCTATGGCATTGTAAAGGTCCTTTCAAAGCAGGTAAAAACAGTTTCCCTTATTTTTTATACAGTCTAGTTTTGTGATTTACTTTGACTGATAGAATATTGTTCTCCAGACACATCGTTTTGCCTCCCAGTCAACTCAGATGAGTTCTTGTACTGCAGCCTGAACATTGGGTTGCCTTGAATATTTGACTACTAGATTAATTAGTGTGCCATACTCAATCTCAGTTACCACAAATTCTCAGGACATGAGCAAAATGTAGACACATTTCTGCCAGAGGGCACTACAATCTCACTGTCAACGACATTCTTCTTTTTGACTGAAACATTTTAAACCTGGTAATTACAGGTAGCCTTTCCATCCATTTATGGTCATCTGTGAACTCTGCCCAGTATCACACATCAAGCTCAGCTTGCAGAATTCTATGGCTTTTGTAGCCAGAATCTCCAAACCTCTCCAAACCCTTCCCACAAAGTAGTCATAAAGCCTTCTAACTGCATGATCAGGTGGTCACAGTAATGAGCAACATTCTTGTATCAAAGTCTGTCTTAGTCACTAAGTTCTTATCCCTAAAGCAAATTCTGACAACAACAACTTAAGGGAGAAGATGTTTATTTTAGTTTATATTTGTATTTCATAGTCCACTGGTGTGGAGGCAGGGGGACAAGACATAGGGCATAGCAGAGGGGACAAGACAGGTCAGGGTAACTGGGAAGCAGAAAGCAAAAGCTAAGTAGGGAGTTAGCCCTCCCAGGGATCTGCTTCCCTTAGTATGGCCCCTCTAACTTGTAACAGCAGCATGCCAGCCATAGTGCTCCCATTGTCCAAGCCTCTTCCAAAACTCTCACCTATAAGTACGTGAGGATCTTGGGAACATCTAGATATAAGCCACAATGTGTATGCCATCAGGATTGACTTTTCTTTTCCTACGAAAGGAATTTTGAGCTTTTGATGGGGGATTACACTGATTCTGTAGTGTCTTTGAGAAATATTGGCATCTTAATAATGTGAATTCTTCCAATTTATGAACAAGAAATGACTTTCCAGTTACTGACCCCCTCATTAACTCCCTTTTAGTAGTTTTTATTTTCAATTTTCAAGGCTTATAGTGCCTTAGCGAAATATATTTATAAAATGTTATAGTTATCTCTTGCTTTGTGTGTGGTACAGAAGAAAACTCTAAGGCCTTGTACTTGGTAGGAAAGGACTGCCTGCATCATTTTATAAGAATTCATTTCTTTTGTGTTTTGTGCACTCATTTGTTTTCTAGTTTCGCTTTTTCTTTTTTTAATTGAAAAAAATTTTGGTACATAATATATATATATATATATATAGTAATATATAGTATATATATAGTATACTATATATATATACTATATAATATATAGTATATATATAGTATATATATATAATATATAGTATATATATAGTATATATATATAATAGTAATATATATATATATGTATAGTAATTGCACTCCATAATGAGAATATGCACTCCATAATGAGAATATGAATATGTCATATCAGTATATGACACAACTTAATTCTCATGTTTTCCCTTTTTCAATGAACTGTCCACACAATAAAGGAGGGGTCCTAGAGGCAGCTCAGTGAGGAAAAATTTGGTTCTTGTCTTATAAATAGAACACTGAGTGGTTTTTTTTTTTACTTTGCTTTCTGTGATTTTCATATAAATTTTTTAAAGCAATAAACTATAATTATATAATTTCTAGTTTACAAATGATAACTATCAAGAATATGGACATCTTTGTGCTATATGAGCTATGGAACTAATGTTCCAGTCTGCATTAGGTTTCATACCTCCTCTTTCCCTCTTCCTCTTCCTCCCCCTCCTCTTCTCCTCCTTCTACTCTTCTCCTTTTCTTCTTCTTCTTCTTCTTCTTCTTCTTCTTCTTCTTCTTCTTCTTCTTCTTCATCTTCTTCTTCTTCCTCTTCCTCCTCCTCCTCCCTTTCCTCCTCCTCCTGCTTTTAATTCTTTTCAAAATGTCCAAGAAACTCAGTTGCCTTTCTTTGTCTTGGAGTAATCATCATCTCAGATTCACTAAAGTAGAGGTATTACAGATGGCTAAGTTGGTTAAAATCTTATAGGCAGTCACATAGGACTGGGCCCTTCAAGAAATCAGTGTAGAAAAGAAGAACATATTACAACTTTGGCTGGAGGCACACTCTTCAAAGTTCAGGGTTCAAAACAAAGAGAAATAGCTACACCCACATAGAGCAGTGACTGATATTTTAAATAGCTGTCAGTCACATTGACTGGGTTCCAACCCCCCAGCCCATCCCTTCTGTGGAAGTCCTTGTTCCTTCCCTATATGCTTGCTTCTCCTCATTTGACCTGCATTCAATCAACATTGCCTAAGAGACTGTACTCATGACCTTGTCAGTTGAATATAGTTTTGTCCCACCTTGTACCCACTTGGTGATTTTCCATTAGATCAATATCTAAGATCAATATCAATATCTATTATCTAAGCGACCATACTTGGAGTCCCTTTTCATAGTGGGGGAATAGATGTAAAGCTCAAACCTGCTAGATATCCTAAAGACCAGGTCATGCTCTCTAAAACTGAAGAATAAGTTATAGGGACAAGAAAAGTTAAGTGTAAGAAAATGTATTTAGAGAAAGTGAGCTTATGTCTAAGAGAGACACAAGGGGGACTGGAAAGTATGCTGCCCTGGGGCAGTGTTCCCCAAGGGGATTTTATGGTGCAAAGTCAAGGGGAGGCAAGTTCAAGGTGGGACAAGGCTTTTGTCCAGTAGTAAATAACAAATATTGTCAATTAGGTAAGATGAGCCAATGGGAAAGTATAAGGTGGATATGGGGTGGGACAAAACTGTGATCAGTCAATAAGATTACAACAAGTATAGCCACTTAGATAATATTGATTAAATGGGAATAAAATGGGAAGTAAGTCACTAGCAACACTACAAGGAACGAATAAGGATTCTTGTAAGACATGGGTCAGAGACTTTTCTTGAAAGGGGTGGATCCAGGTTTCAGTCTCCCATCCCAGTAATTAATACCAATCACTGCTCTTCAATCCTAGGGAAAGTACTTGAGTGTAGCTGTTTCTCACTTTTTATAATGCTGACCTTCAGTGATTGTGTCCCCATTGTCCTTCATACTAGGCCTTAAGGGTGGCCCTGTCCAACTGCCTACTGACTGCTAATTGAATTATCTATCTACAGTGCTCTTGGTTAATTATGCTTTATGCCACTTGGCTCTACCTCACCTCATACCTTTGCTCTACAAAATTTCCTGAAGATGCAGGGTTCATGGGCAAGCCAATTTTGGGGTGTCCTTCTGTCTCTCTTAGACAGAAGCTAACTTTCTCTCAATACAATTATTAAAATTTTAAAGTCTGTTATTCCTCAAATTTATTCTTTAATTTTAGAGAATATGAACTCAGCATTTTGAACATCTAATAGATTGAGAGTAACAATATTTTGCTCATATTATTTGGATTTCTTGAAGGTCCTATGTCATCCCTATATCATGTGCCCTATATTTAAAGGATAACTCTGAAACAGACTACTGGATTCATTCTAGTAGAAAATAGCTAAGGAAATATCTTTGTCCTGGTATTATTAGCAATAGCAATTGATAATGAATAATAAAATAAACATAACATTTTGTAATATGCTGCTGCCTTTGCTCTTCTTCACAGTATTTTTCTTAGGTGATGCATCTCATATACAGAACTGATCTCTTTGGGAAATCTGTAATCATTTTACAGAAGCCAAGCATTTTGATCTGAGGCATAGTTCTGTACTAGAAGAAATTCTTTGTTCTGACTTGACTTTATTTTCCTTTTCATTATTTTTTATTCTTTTTGAATTCCTTTACCTCTAGGCTTAAGATTACCAACAAATTAAAACTTTACACACACACACACACACACACACACACACACACACACACACACACATACGCATTCACAAACAGATATCATTCAAAGACTTTAAACATTATTCAAAAACTTTTAATAGCTCTTCTTTTCGTTTGAAAACTACTTTGAAGTTTCTCTTGCTATCTGCTATGTATAAGTGATTCATTATGATAACTGAACTAGATTTTTTCATGGGAAAGTCTACAGTTAAGGACAAATGATAAAGAATTATTCTAGTGTTAAGGTGAGAAGCACAGAGCCTCTCCAGCTACCAAAGACTATTGATATTATCCTCTGGCATCCTTTTTATTTATTAGTATTCAATTGTAATTCACTGAGGTGTCCGTATCTGAATATGGAGAAGCAAATAGTGCATATGGGTTTAAAAATATTAACTTAATCATTGGTAATTGTAATGACTTTAAAAATTTGCAATTTAACTACATCCTATTTAAATACAGTTTTCCCACTACATTTTCTTTAGTTTCTTATATTCTACTATGTGCTCATCTCCCTGTAAATGAGAATCTTGAATTTTCCCTTGAAACTTCTCTTTGCACCATTACTATCTCACATTTTAGAAATTTCTATCTAGTTTTATTTTACTCAGAGATTGGCCTGTGATAGCAATTTCGAAGGAAGTTTTGGTTTAGTTATGAATTCAAAGTGTTTTTTCACTGCTATGACATG
>PVIR01000958.1:72851-101625 GCA_004026965.1 Petromus typicus
ATCTCAACATTGTCCCCTTTCACCTTATTTTACATTGAGCATTTTCTATTTCACAATATATAACATACAATGCTAGGACTCATTTACATCTTCATTTTCTCATACCAGAGAAAAGATGTGATATGTACCTATCTGTGCTCTATTTATTTCACTTATGAGGATATCCTCAAGGTATGTCCATTTAAGTAGAAATGATTCAGACTTATCATTTTTTATGGCAGAGTAGCACTCCATTCTGTAGAAGAACCACAGCTTTGCTATGACATGATAAACAGCAAATATAAATAAACTTCTAGAACCTGAAAAGAAGTATAAGAGAACCTCATCTTGAAATTCTGCAAAAGTCATTGCCATGATTTTACAATTGTGTATTTTTTAAAAGCTTCCCCAAGTAATTTGAATTTTAATCCCTTACACTGAACAGCCTCAAGTTCTGTCAACATTTCTACTAGATAAGAGAAGAAAGGACCACAGAATTTCTAATAAGTACATTTGAGTGATAATTTAATGCTTTTTATTGACAGTGAATTACTTAGGTTTGACCATGTGGTAGTAGGTTAAACATATAACTTTAGACATCAATGGTGGCTGAATGTTTTAAAGCATATATCTCAGATAGATAGATAGATAGATAGAAGATAGATAGATAAATAGATAGATGAGGTAAAGATATGGAAATTTACTGCCAGTATATAGCATCAGATATAGAAATGACAACACTGACTAACCGGGGGGTTAATAGTCATACTAACATGTCAGAAGCATAGGTGATGCTGATATGTGGAGATGATTTTTGAAACAGTGAGTAAGCAACCCACCTCAATCAAATTCTTACAATCCTATTGGTCATATGCAACTTATATGTAATGCTACTTTCCAACATTTTACTAATTTTATATTGCCTATTACCCTGTTCCAGAACTTCTCTCTAAAGTAATATAAAATTGAAGTCCTCATGAATCAAAAACTGATTTTCTTTAATGAAGTTAAGAAAGCATGATGCTAACAAAAAATTTTGAGCAAGGAAACTAGATCAAAAAATCAAAAACTAAAAATAATTGAAATAATAAAATATTTAGCACATCCTGGGCACCTCTAAATAACAGAGAATAATGTTTTCATCCTATCACGTTTCTTGTGGTAGAGATTGAAGAAAAACTAAAGGAGATCAAATTTCTAGTGGAGCATTGACCTTTGTAATAGTGGGAGCCTTGATGACTAACTACCTCTTTGGGAGGCTTTTGTTTTCTTCTTATTCACTGATGTAAACTGTTAGGAAATTAAAAGAGCAAATAGAGTCTTTGAACTCTTTCTACATCACTAGGGCTCAACATGACCAATAGAGTGCTTCAGATATTTTTTTAGGCCTATTTTCTTTGATTGACTGATCAATTGATTTCATTTTATTTTTTGGAAAGGAAGGTGCCAAAACAACTCAGCTAAATCTCTGGCCCCAGTCTCACACATCTCGTGCCCCAATTGATTATCAGACAGTGGAAACTTTCTGCTATGCTAGTCTTCATGGTTTCACTTCCATGAAACCACACTTAACCATCTCAAATGGTATGTCAAATGGTTTGTCTCATCCATGTCCATGTCTGTGGATATTGTCCTTCAAAATTTACAAAAAATAAATGAGCGATACACAGAAACACTGAGATACAGTCATTTCCTTTTTTTGAACATAATATGAGATTCATACTCTTAACCAATATGTACAGAAATCTTCACTGAAGCAGAACTTAATCACATGACCTCTTATTGTGTTTTTACTTTGTGTATCTACTAAGTGATGGAATCAAATAAATTTATGATGTTGTGGAAGTGTGGCTGCCATGTGATGATGGCAAATGAGAGAACACTTGTAACTATCTAATATAGTTTATATATTATAAGAAAACATGGATTGATGATCAATCTGCTAATCCACTACTACATTCTCCTTCAGTTTATTAGTACCAGTCTCACTTAAAATCATCATTAATGATGGCTAATGTCTACCATGCTGCTGCCTCTCTTCCACTTACTGCACTTGCTCTGTAGTTTTCTGCAATTTTCTCACATTTCATTGCTTCATTCAGGCATGTGGTTTAATGTTCTTTTGTCTCCTTTGTCAGTTTAGTAATAACAGTTATCATGCATTTTATTAATAAAATAATGGAGTTTGTATCATACATTAATAATGTAAGTCCACCTTCAACCCACACTATTCTTTTTCATTATCCACCCCTGTAGGGCAAATATAGCAGAATATTCTCAATTTTTCCTTTTCCTACCTCATGATAATAGTCTCATTCTTTACAGCTATTCCTAAATGTATTCACACAAGGAAAAATTAATATCATATCTTACACAGCTATTTAGTACCCATTAAGAATAAGAAAAATAAAATATTTTATCTGTATTATTCCTTCCACATTCCTTTGTTTTTATAGTTCTAAGTCTCTAATTTACATCATTCTTCCTCCTGGGGGCTTACAGTTTTTTTATAAAGCTGGTCTGTTGGAAGAGAAATCCAGTAAACAAAGCTTATGTATATAGAGAAATGGGAGGGTAGAGGGTAGATAAAGAAATAAGAAAAAAATGATAATTAACTTGTGTCATATTTTGGTACAGATTCCCAATGTTGAGTGTGATCATACTGTGTACATAAAATGTACCAATAAAGAATTCTATTAAAAAAAGAAATCCTTCAGATATTATTTTCCTGAAAAAAATCTTTTATTTCTCTTACCCCTTGGAAGGATAATAAATTCTTTATTGATGGACTTGCTGTTTATGCTTACTCTACTCTAAGGCCACCATCATTCTCCTCGTTCCTATTGTGTAAGACATTTGTTTCCTATGATCTCTGGCAGCTTAAAAGGGCTTCTGTTGTCTTGGATTCTCTTCAGTTTGCATATGATGTGCTGAGTTGCAGACTTAGCAATATTTCACTGGTGTTCTCTGAGATTCCAGCGACCACTCTCTAATGTTTCTCGTTAACTAGAATATTCTTTGTCATTATTTTTTAAATATTTCTTCTTCATCCATTCTTTTCCTACTTATCCTCTGCTCTTAATTATACATGTGTAACATTCTTTAAAAGGTTCCAGATTTTATAAATGTTGGATTCTGAAAGTTTTAAATTATTTTTCTCTGAGCATTTCACGTTAGAAAATTCATTGAAAACCTTTTGAACTCACGAAGTCCTTTCATGGTAGTGTCTGTTCTGTTGACAAGCCCAAAAGATGTTTCTCAGTTTGTTACTGTTTTTATTTCTGACTTTTTGTTTTGTTTTGTTTTTTAAAACAAGGTCTCACTTTTTAATTAAGGCTGGCCATGAATTCCCTATGTAGCCCAGGCCAGCCTCAGACTCACAACAATCCTCTTGCCCCTGCCTTCCGAGTGCTGGGATTACAGGCATACAAGCATCACATTGTGGTATGTGATACAAAGGATCAAACTTGGGACCTTGTGCTTGCCAGGCAGATTCTGGAAGTACTAAGCTAAACCCTGAGCCCCTTTTTCTTTATTCTTAAAGTATATCATTTTCTATTTCCCTTACCCATCTGTCCTGTTCTTGCATGTCATCTGCTGTTTTCCTTTTAAAATACCATGTCAAATACCATTTTATAATTAAAATCAATATTGCCATTTAACGTACTAATCACAAATTTTCTCTCTGATGTGATTATTCCAAACCTCTCAATGTACCTGAGTATAGTTTTGATTTTTTTTTCCTGTAGATTGTGTTTCTTCCCACTTTTCAGCATGCTTCGGATTGTTTGTATGAACTCAAATGACTTTTTGACAAAAGTACCTGAGGAAGACAGTGCACTAAGTGTGAGGTGTAGATACCACAGCCCAGGAATTGGATTGTTTTCAAGTTTTCTGTAGGGATAGGTGACAAAGGCTTAAAAGTTCCCTGTTGAACTTTGTCTACTCCCACTTGGGAGCCGTATATAAAACGCCCTTTCTGAAGTCTCCAGAGTGTGTCATGTATCTCCTTCAGCTATAATTTCTTGTATTATATTGGAGCCTCCTCAGTGAGCTGTAAAATATGGAGGAAATGGTTAACCTAAAATTTTGCATTAACACTCACTTTTTTGCAGCATTCTTCTCTGGTCAATGGCATTTTAAAATCTCCCTTTCTTCTTGTAATTGTTGAAGTGAAACAGGGCAAGTGGAGGGATTTGAGTCATGCGACCTTCCGTGGTTGGTGCTGGGCTCCTGTGAAAACTTGGTCTCACAGGAGAGGACTTTCCTTGCCTCTTCACAATGAAAACTAATGAGTTTCCAAAAAGAAGAAAAACATACGCACAAAGTATGATTAATTGTTAATATTCTAGTACAGAAAAGTTTTTCATTCATGAACTAGTTCATACTTATTCTTCAGTTATTTATTCAGTCTACCATTTAAGCAAACTCACCAGTGTACGGATCTGATGACCTCTGAAAAATATATGTGAATATAATGAAAGATAATACTTGATAACAATTTTTGATAGCAAAAATATATATATGGTGAGATCATTTTAATAGAAATAGACATAAAATTTCAGAAATGTTTTGATGGAAATTGACAATCTTTACTGCATGCAGAGGCATATAACATGAGCATATATAGAAATAATTATATAATCAAGAATGTTCTAGAAAAATATATGTATGTATATATTTATTACACATAAATATATACAATTGATATTCACAGTTGCCAATGGAAATTAATGCAAATGAACTTTTCCTTCATCTTGATGGAGTTGGTCTTATCACCAACATTCTGCCCGACTTTGGACAGTGATCTCACATGGCTGTGGAATGTGTCACATCACTAGTTTTGTTTTACTGTCTGGGTAAACCTGAATGTCACAGTCTTGTACAACTTCAGAGTAACAGTCATCTTGAAGTCAATCATTGTTTTAGCTTAAAATGAATATTTAAGTTATTTCTTCACTTTTATAAAATAAGTCCATCTCTTCTCTAACATTAGAAATTTTAGGACTAAGATGAGATATCTCAATTTTGAATAGAATTTTCATCATTTAATCTTGATTCTACAAACCAATTACTTTTTTCATGAACATCTTAGTTTTTTCTAATTTACTGAAAATGTGTACAAACCTTATTCATCTCAGACATATCAAATTTTATGTGGGAAACATTACATTGATTCTTTCCTGGGATAATTCAATGATATTCTTCGACACTGTGTTTGACTGGTTGCCCTGGCACAATATTAAAGCTTGGAGAGAATATTAAAATTAGAAGTTTTTAAGTTTTATATCTGCAGCTCCAATTTAAAAGTAAAATCTTACTAAAATATATTTTATATAAGGCCAATTTCTCAGTTACTTGGATAGTTTGAATATGACATTGTTCTTTTTTAGTTGAATATATATGAGTAGATGTGTTAAAAAATAATATAGAGCAGGGTAAATGGAGTATAAATAATTACATTTGTTTATCCAAACATTTATTTCTCTCAAATTGCTTAAGTGTTATAAGAAACATTAAGAATGGAAGAATGCACATATTAATTTCACATTCATTCTCATGTGCAATTCTTTCCTTGTCCATTTAGCTTGGCTTCTTTTGAATTTCATTTGAATAAAAATGATATTTTCTACAAAATATTAGATACAAGTACAGAATTTTATTTTAGATATAACTCAAAACTTTGGGAGAGGAATGGTTATGACCATTGAAGAATACAGAAAATCTTTTTTTTTTTTTAATTCTTTGGACAAGGTCTACCTGTGTAGCCCAGGATACCCTTGAACTTATGCCAATCCTCTTGCCTCTTCCTCCCAAGTGTTGGGATTAAAGGCTTGAACCACCAAACTTGGTTTACAAAATATTTGTTTAAATGATCTACTACTTAAATTCCTTTAGCAAGACTTTAGAAATGCTGATGTCTTAGATGTTTTAGTATCTGCTGATGTCTTAGATGCTTTGCTTTCAGTGACAAAACTCAACAACCAAAGCAAAATAAACCCTTTGATTTCTACGTACCTCCCTTTGACTGTACCCATGTACCCCAAAATTAATTTTTCATCCTCCATATTACTTTCTACATCTACATGTTCTACTCTCAAAATTTTCCAGCCCTGGATGCCATAACTTTCAGTAACAAATCCCTCACACACAGAAAATAACAGCACTTTGTGTAATTAGATCCATGTTATGCAATAAGATAGAGTCTGATATCTATTAATTTATCCATGTTTATGCAAAAAAACTACTTAGAAAGAGAAGTAACAAACAAGAATGTTTACTTGGATGAGTATGTGTAAGACTGCATCTAGAAAACATACCCAGGGGATATTGGGACAATGCTCTCCCTATTTCTCTGAGTTCTTCTGTTGTTGATAATTTAGGGCTTGATATTTATTATAGTGCACATTTATATGTAAACTATAAATCGAAATATGCATTACACTGCACTAAACTTTTCAGTAACTTTTTCCAGGATTTAGAAGTGCTCATAATTCCAACTTCTATATACCTAATAAACTGAATTCCCCAATTCTGTGAAGAGTAGTTCTGCCCTTCTCTGTCCTTAATAGAGGTAGAACTGCTGCAGGCTGGCTTCTCTTAGCCAATATCTTGTGCCTGGAGATAGTTAATAGACCTATGTTCCTTCTTTCTTAGGCTGTTTGAAGCCATTCTAATTATTTTATTGTCTCCTTGGGTCATACAAAAGTCATACACACATATCTCATTTCCCTAATTCATAAATCACTTTCATTCTTTTGTTTTAGATCATTTTTTTCCATTTCTATTTTTAAAAGTCTAACAGTGTAGCCAATAAAACTGTATTATAATGAGAGTCAGAGATGGAAATGAGAAGCAGGAGCATGGAGGACCTCAGGCACTGAATTATGTGCTGTACCCAGTAATCTTCTCTCTGTTACTGAGTTCCTCATTAGCCAGGTTCCATTCCTCTTTACTTCCAGTGCTTAGAACAGTTCATATCACAAAACATTAAACATGGATGATGTGTACAAAATTTCAGACATTGAATTATACAGCAACCATAGTTTCATCTAGTTAAAGTAAATAAAGTGAAATTACTACTTAACACATTCACAATCTGCATATTACATTATGTATTTTTCAAGCAAAAGCATTATGACAGAACCTTATTACTACACAAGGTAGAAACATTTTAAAGCTCACCCTTAGTAAACTGCATGTTTCTTGACTGAGCATGAGCAATACGTATGTTGGCCAATGGTCCTGTTCACAATATCTTGCATATTTTGACTCCACTCTTACAGAGAACTCTAACCACTATATTTACTCCAGTCTCTCTTGCATAATTTTGTACACTGCACATTGACTATTTGTAAACTACTACTTACTGAATTAAACAAGTCTTCCAGATAGTGACACAGTTCCTCATTATAAACTTTTAAAAGGCATTTTCAAAATATCATTACCAATCTAATAAAAAAATGTTTTTCATGAGAAAAGTGCCTATTTTATGGTGGCATCCACACTTTTACACAATTTTAACTATTCCTGGTATATCAAATGTGGCAAAAAGCAATCAGTGCAAAAGTAAATCAAGCCAGCAGTAACTGGTTTTGAAGGGACAAGTTCATTTCTTGTGTGTGTGGAAATGCTTGTCACACTCCCAAATCTGCATAATACTAATTGCCTGCCAGTTGTTCTTTTCATCAGAAAAGAACCGATATTCCATGATCAAAGCAATTAATTCAGTTTACAACTCAGGTCGTCTCCAGATGGCTTTTCCTTGAGAACCAGCCATCAGGCCACGATTGCCACAGATCTTGTGCACGTGTCTGCGCATTGCTTTGAATACTAAAGGCACGTGTATGCAAGAGCTGAGCTTATTGAAATCAGTAGTATTTACTGAGTCAAGAAGCATATGTCTTGGCTCTCTTCTTCCTTTGAGTCTATAGCACTAATGGGTCAGTGGCTGCTGGTACAGCTTGGTGCTTGTGCCTTGAATCGTGCTTTGCTGAGAGGCTCCCTTGGCTGCCATAGCTGCAGAGCCCTGTCAGCATATTAGAAAAGATACGTCACATTCTGTAATTACCTTGACAATGAGTTTTCATTTAATGATCTTCTGAACATGTCTGAAAGACCAGAGGGAGTCTAGAAGTTAAATTCTGGAATATTCCCTTTTAAAGGAATTTTAAAATACAGAGGAAATAAACTGGAGGGGAAAAGAGAAGCAATCAGTTTCCAAACATATCTGGAGGCATAATAATAAACTTCATGAGGTAACATCCATGGGAATTGTACCACCCACTGTTCACATTGGCTGGAATTTACCTTGTCCTGGGTCAGTTATAGTCCACCACAAGAAAGCAAAGGATCTTACTCAGTTATTGAAAGGTAATTATTTCTTCCAAAGAGGTTGAAAATTTTAAAAAGTAACAAACTTTTATAAAAATTTTTGAGAAATAACCTGACCAAAATAAGATTTATGCTACAAATGTAAACAAGAATTTTCAAGCCAGTGAACATTTTACACATCAGTTTCTTGTGTTTATATACAACTCACTTTATATGTAGTAAAATTAACTTTCCATGAAGTTCTCACTGGAACATTTTATAGTTTGTCGAAAGCAGAACTAAGTGATACTCTCTTCAATTTGTGGATTTCACACCTCCTTCTATGTTTGTTGAAGTGAAAATTGTTGCTTTCTCACAATATCATTTAGTGATATATTCACCTATTATAATAGAAAACCCAATTACAATGACTTAAAGTACAGCATTCATTTTCTTATGTAAGAACTAGACAGCTATTGGAGCTGTTTCAGGGTTTCAGTGATAACAGTTTGATGTCTCTTTGGTCACACTGAATCTTCCTTCCTGGTCACAAGGTCACTGACACAAGAAGAGAAAATCATGTGGAATTTTCAGAGAGGATTGATTAAAATAAGAAATTAAATAAATATGGGAAGGAAAATATTAAAGACCTATTTATATTTCACTTGAGAATTTTGTTCCCAGGAGTATATTGCATCTTTTATATTCAAACTGTAGTTAAGCAAAGAACATAGATACAATATGGTGGTGTGGATCAAAATACAGTATGCCACTGTCTTGTGAGATACCAGGTCCTCCTCCCCTTCACAGCACTCCCATACTCAAGAGAAGACGCTCACTTTCCTCAATCTATGAATGTGTATGAAGTAATAAGGGTGCTTTATTTCCTTGTCTCCAACTGATTCAAGGACCCAGAGCCAAAGTGAATTCATTTCCATAAGTACTAGAATTAATAGGATGTCATCCATTTTCTGCCAATACCTTTCAAGAAATTCTTCTGGATCTTTTAGGAGAAATATTTCTCTGCTCAAAACCTTATTGTAATAGACCATTATGATCTGGATTCTGAGTGTCCTCCCAAGTTTTGTGTGTTGAAAGTGTGGTCTGTAACAGATGGTACTGTAGAGGGCTTGTAGGATCTTCAGGAAGTAGACCCTAGAGGGAGAAAAGGCACTGGGTAGGGAGCTTTCATAGGACATATTGCGACCCTGGTTCTTTTATTTCCTGACCACCATGAAGAGAGCAACTTTGCCCAAACAAGACACCCTCCATCGTATTAGGCCTCCCTCAGCTCCTCAGCCTTTAATGAACCCTGCAACCAAGGACTGAATGCTATGAAGCTGTGAGCCAAACTAATTTTTCCCACCTTATAAGTAATCATTTCAGCCATTCTGTCAGCGTGATCCAGAGCTAACTACCACAGACCATCTCTACAAACCCAAGCCCACAGGTTTGTAATAGCCCAAGATGAGAACTGTTTTTGGACAAGGAAATACCCAGAACATATATATGAGAAATGAGGCTAGAATATTCTGTCACTGCCTTTGCCTGGCTTTTCAGTTGTATTTAACTATTTCATTATTTAATATGTTTCCTTTATGTTTTAAATCAATTTTGATTTTATGTTACTTGTAGTTTAGTACAACCTATCTGTTATATGAACTGGCATAACTAGGAAAAAGAATGGATGTGAATAATTCATATTTCTGTTCAAACTAAAAATGTTTGCTGAGATGTCTACTACTACATAAAACATTGTCTAGATGTTTGGGGGAATTATTATAAGATATTTTTAGTGTTCCTTTAGCATGTACATAAAAGGATACATTAATTATTAAACAAAGAAGAAACGCATATAATAGGAATAACCAAACTAATCTTGAAGACAATAAAAGTAAGGGGAAAGGAACTTTTTAAGAAACAGAATCATGTATTTTAGTATCTTTGAAAATTTTTCCCAAAATAGACTAAAGAAAGATGCATGTTCTAGGTAGAAAAATTAGCACATGTAAGGCATGATATGGCAATGTATGACATAGTTATATATTAGTCACTTAGGGTACATATGAAATAAATAAAGTACAAATTCATACTTAGAAAGTAAAACTCAAGTCATTTTATGTAGGGTATAAAATGTTAGTCTAAGAAATGCAAAGAACGTGTAACATATTAGGAGGTGGCCTTGGGACTTTTAAGATAAAGAAATGATATTATTAGGTTTGCTTCAAATATTATTTTGATAATAATGAACAGGAAAGGCTGAAGAGAATGAACTCAGGAGAATATTGCAGTATTTCAGGGGAAATGAAAGTGGCTGTAGCAGAAGCCAGTGAATTCTCTATTCAGTGAGTCTTTAACAGTTGTCTAGCCACCAAAACAGGCATAAAGAGGTCTGCTAGGGATGTCTGGTATGGGCCTCGGAGATTCAGATTTGTGTGTGTGTCAGTCATAAGTAATAAAATGGACTCTCACAAATGCAGAAGAAGTTCATTAAATAGACATTTGAGTATTTTCAAAAGCAAGTGAATTGTGGCAAAACCTATATTGGCAGAGAAAAGGCCTTGGGCCTCTCTGGATTAGAGAGTACTGCTGACATCTACAGTGTGTTCAGCCCTGTGAGGAAGCATCATTTATTGATTTCCTTCCAATCATTCACTTCTTAGGATTCTAATTCTTTTGCCATTTGATACACATAATTCCATTTATCTATTTTTGCTATTGCAGCCTGAGTTTTTCAGATCTTATGCACATCTCTGCCAGAGAACTGGAAGTAGAATGCTGTGAGAGAGGGTACTGTTACCAAGAAGGGTGGAGAAGATCTGGTAGGGAAAATGGAAGCTATGACTTATAGTGTGTTCAATATATGAAACTATTTAGAGAAATGATATATTTATTTTTTACTACATACCTTACCAAAATGTATCATGTTCTTGACACAGTGCAATTATAAGACACAGGTAATACTAAAATATTAGTTAGTATCACCTTGTTGGTGAAAAGGTGAAAAATAATGAATTAAATAAATATCCTAATCTGACTCTTCTAAGAAAGACGTAGCTATTTCAAAAAAGAAAATCTAATTCTTTTTTTAACCACACTCTTCATGCTTTAAATAGTATGCTTTAAATATAAACTTCTATTCTAACATAAATCTCCATGTCACTTTCCATTTTTTCTAAAATAGTATTACTGAGCAGGAATTTTAGAATAACGTAGGTCTGGTAGTCATTTCTGGAATAGTCAGAGACCAAAGAAGCCTCATGACTCTATATATATCACAACCTGGAAAATTTTAGAAGAACATCCACAACATTTTAAAGACAGCATTGGAAGACATTTCAAAGATTCAGTTCTGTTTCAGCAAGAAATATTCATAGGATAACATGATGTCACATATAATTGCATTTATAGGGAACATTGAAAACAATATTCTAGAAGTTCTTTACTCATAGGTTTGTCTTATATCTCATTGTGTTCCTTACATGTCATTGAAGTTGCTCATGTATTTTGTGGATGTATAATATAAAATATATTAATATTATATAATATTTTATTACTCTATAGTAAAAACCATTAATAAGGATTGCTGTTGTAAATTATGATTTTCAATTAAAAGTATGAATAGTATTAATTCAAAAAATAGTTTATGTGAGTTGAATTGTATTCTACTTCTCTTCCTAAAAGATTGGTTTAATTCCTAACTCGTCCATGTTTCAAAATCTATATGGGCACAAGATTATCAGATGTAATCAATTTAGAATGAATTTACCAGTGTGGACCTTAAACCAATAAAGGAATGTCCACATTAAGCACTGAAATTCAGATTAAGGGCAGACACAGGAGTGGACAGTGTGACAGATATGGAGAATAGCATATGGAAATAGAAAGGTAGTGACATATCCAGAAGCTGGGGAATGTCATAGGCTGCCATCAAGCCACAGAAATCAGCATCTCTGGGACCACTGAGCCTGCAGTTCTTAAATAGTGGGAAGCTGAGGCACAAGCAAGGGCTTAAGCTCAAAGTAGGCAATTTTTTAAAATAGGGTGGAAGGAGTCTGGGGAATGTAGTTCAGTGTGAAGAGCCTGGCTTCAACTCCCAGTAGCAAAAAACAAACAATGAAAGTTCTCTGATAGATTTCAAAATTAGCATGGCCTCAAGGATGGGTTGATGTATTTCTACACCCAGAGTAAAAACCCCAAACCGCTTAGTTTGTTATAGGCCTAACAAACTGTCTGATTTACCTCAGTTAAAAATGTAATGTACCAATAAAGATTGTTTTAAGAAATGTATCCTCAGGGCTGGGGATTTAGCTCAGTGGTTCTGATGCCTACCTTGCAAATGGAAGGGCCTGGTTCGATCCCCAGTAACCACATACAATCACAGGCATGGAGACTCACACCCACCAGAAATCAGAACCTCATACTGCAGTGCCAGCATGGTGGCTCATGCTTGTTATTCCAGTACTTGGGAGGCAGAGGCAGAAGGACTGCTGTGAGCACAAGACTGAGCTCAGGGCCACCTTGAACTATAAAAAGCAAGACCCTGTCTCAAAAAAAAAAAAAAATGCTCCAACCCCAGTGCACATGAAATGGGGCCAAACACCACCTCTGCGGCGCTGCCCGTTGCTATACTCAGTAGCTGGGCGATCTTCCAGCTTGGACCTGGAGGCCAGCAAGCTCCAATGCCAGCGTGAATGCAATGGCGCCAAATGCCGCCTTCAAAACTAGATCTCTTTCACTATGTAACAAGCTAAAATCAAAGTGGATAAGAGACCTAAATATTAAAACAGACACTCTAAACCTGTTGCAAAACAGATTAGGTAAAACTCTTGAAGACATTGGCTTAGGGAAAGACTTCTTGAACAAAACTTCTATAGCACAGGAATTGGCAGAAGAAATCAATAAATGAAACCTTACTCTTTTAAAAAGCTTCTGCACAGCAAAGGAAACCACCAACAGAGCAAAATGGCAACCAACAACGTCGGAAAAAAATCTTTACCAGCCCTTCCTCAGACAAAGGGTTACTGTCTATCATATATAAAGAGCTCAAAAAAATCAGCCAACCCAAATTCAAAGACCCATCTGAAATGAACAGATATTTTTCAGAGGAAAAAGTAAGAGCAACTAAGAAGCATATGAAGAAATGCTCAACATCATTAGTCATTTGAGAGATGCAGATGAGAACAACACTGAGATTTCATCTCACTCCACATAGAATGGCTGCCATTTCAGAATTAGCCAGCAATAAATGTTGGTGAGGTTGCAGAGAAGAAGGAACCCTTCTGCATTGTTGGTGGGAATGTAGACTCATACAGCCCCTGTGGAGATCAGTTTGGAGATTCCTCAAAAAGCTAAGATTGGAGGTCCCATTTGACCTGGCCATCGCCCTGCTAGGTATATACACAAAAGAATTAAAAGACTTATATCACAGTACATATGTGCACCCATGTTTATAGCAGCTCAGTTTGTGATTGCTACATCTTGGAAACAACTGAAATGTTCATCAACTGGAGACTGGATAAAAAAGCTGTGGTTCTTCTACAGAATGGAGTATTACTGTGCCATAAAAAATGATAAGTTTGAATAATTTATACTTAAAAGGACATACCTTGAGAATATCCTCATAAGTGAAATAAATAGGTTACAACTGGAAAATATCACATCTTTTCTCTGGTATGAGAAGATAAAGAGGTAAATGATTTCTAGAAATGTATGTTATGTATTATGAAATAGAAAATACTCAAAGTGAAATAGTAAGAAGGGGGAAAATAATGAGATTATAACAAAAAAGAAAGGAAACAAATTTTATATATCTAGGGGGCTGGTAGGGTGGGTAGGGCTATGGGAAAAAATGAGAATTAAGTTGTGTCTTATACTGGTACAAATCGCCATTATAGAGTGCAATCATGATGCATATATGTAATGTATCAATGAAGATTTCAATTAAAAAACTTTTTAAAAATTCACATTATCAATAATATATGTGTTGTATATCACAAACATATCTCAATAAAATTTGTTTGAAATAAAGTTGTATTGCTGTGTCTAGAAGTCCACCTAGAGCCTCATCCAGTCATTGATAGCATTTTTTGGAGTGGGCTGGATGTAGTGTGTGATGCTGTGATTAAGGATCTGATGCTGAGATTGGTTTGTAGTGAGATGCTAGGACTAAGGCTGTCTCATCCTGAATGAAATTGCTATGGACAGGTATCCTGGATAAAATATAAGGTAGAAAGCGAAAGTTGCTTTTGTTGCAGTTTGCCATTTGCTGCTTGCTGCTTTTGCTGACTTCTGCTTACCATGAACTGTTTCTTCTCTATGATGCCCTACTACCATGCCACCCTGCCTTGGAGGTAATCAATTATAGACTGAAACCTCTATAAATTTTGAGCTGAAGTAAACTTCTCTTCCTTTAACTTTGTCAGCTATTTTGTCTCAGAAACAGGAAAAATAACTAAGACAAGCATAAAAAATCTGTGAAATGTGAAAAATTTTACACCATATTTAATAAGTGGACAACTGACATTGAGCAGGGCTTTTCAATGCATTGACATGGATAAATTTGAAGTAGCTTATATTAATCATGTCTTTTGAGTATTGATAAATACTGACATCAGCCAGTTCTTATTTCTTTGTCAGAAATTTGTGTGGGATATTAGTACTTCATTAAATTTACCTGGGAAAATAAATAATTTCCATAGAAATAGCATCTTCACTTAATTTCTACAATTTGGAAAAGTTATGGAAGAAGGCCTAATCTGGTATTTTTATACATTATATATTTATAAAAACAAACACTGAAGAGGTGATACTTTTACAATAATAATAATTCATGTGAAGTATTTATCTTCACTATAGTCATCTGTGATGGAGGAATATGTAAATTTTTTCATTTTTTCTCTTATTTAGAATGCTTAAGAGGGGCCAGGGATTAGTTCATTAGTGCTGCACTTGCTTTGTAAATGTAAAGTCCTAGGTTCACTCCATGATACTAGAAAAAAAATAAAATTTCTAAAATGCTTACGAGACATATGCATATACTTGTATCGGCTGCTAAGAAGTTTCTAAATTCTACATTTTATAGCTTAATATTAAAGGAAACTAACACACTGGTCAAAATTTTCATAAATAACAAGGTGATTAATTTGTGAGTTAAATTCACTTTTTAATAAAGACAAAACACACATTAGAAACATCAGAGGATTTTACTGTATCTCACCAGTAAACATGCTAGCAAATGCTAAGTAAAACTGTACCACAGTCAACCTTATGGGCTAACATTGAAGGATGCTCACTTCTGCACATTTTTTCCAAGTTCCAATAGTTTAAAAACCAAAATAAGCTCTCTAAAAATTTGTACAATCGTGATTGTATCAATCACTTCTCCATTTCTGGGACAAAATATGTAACATTTGAAAGTCAGAGAAGAGGTTTAATTTGACTGCCCGTTGCAGTGGATTCAGAGCTGCGCTGGCCAGCTCCCAGTAGAAGCAGAATGATAAAGGGCATGGCAGAGGACAGATGTTCAGTCCATGACAATCAGGAAGCAGAAAGACAGGCAGGAGGAGGATGTGGAAATAAGGATATAGCCTCCTAGTCCCTGTCCCCAGTGACTCACCCTTCCTAATAAGTCACACATCATAGCAGTGCAAGAACAATGGATTGAACAAGGAATGAAACCATGGACACAAGCCTGTCACGATCCAATTACCTTCTGAACACATGACATTTTGGGGGTGGCACTTTTGATCTGAAAAGAACTATTAGAAATAATTATTTTTAGTATTTAGTCTCCTAGTTTCCACAAATTAATGGCATACTGACTTATATTTGTTATACACCTACTACAATTATCATAGTTGTAGATAACAACTTAACTATATATTGATACATTCATATTATTTACTGTAATTTGTATAGTTTTTTGGGACTATATGATTTATTTCCCAGCAGAACACGAAACTTCAAGAGACTTTACCAAATGTTAATGCTTAAAATACTTACTTTGAGGCTGGGCATAGTGGCATTTGCCTATAATCCCAACACTCAGGAAGGAGATGAAAGATTGCTGAGAGTTTGAGGGTAACTTTAACTGTACAATGAGTTCAGGCACAGTTTGAGCTACAAAAGGAGACTGTCTTGAAAAATAAAACAAAATAAAATATTTACTTTCAATAAATACCTTTAAAACATTGGAAGAAATACAACTTGAAGTAAGTGGATTTAACTCATAGGAATTTATAATTTATTTCAGTAATGAAAGTTAGTTGTTAATTTGGTGGCAACAAGTGAAGTTAAACAGTCAGAAAAATATTATATTATATTATATTATATTATATTATATTATATTATATTATATATATAATATATATTATATATATTAATATATTATAATATATTATTATAATTAATATAATAAATTGTTAAATTTGAGAAGTAAGTCATTGGAATTAGAAATATATTTAGATATTTTTCTCTTGATAAAAATATTTGAAAATATGTTTTTATAATTTATTAAAAACAAATAACAAATTTAAAAGTCTTACATGATGAAGAGAAGTTCCTTCTCTTTCAGGAACAACATTGTATTAGTCATTATATATACAAAAGTTAAAATATTGTACTCTCACATTGAGTATGGAAATGGATTCGAATTTGTCATTTGTGTATCCTTGCCAACAAAAATACACTATAATCTTTTCATAAAAAATAATTAAAAAGCCTGAAATCTATTGTATCTCACTCACAATAGGATAGATTATTACATGTGTTCAGAAAGAAGGAAAGAATTATTTTTAATGTAATTCTCTAGTAGTAGCAACAGTAGTAGGAAAAAAGAATTTACTACCTGTTGCATACAAAATTGTTTTGAAGAAATCTTAAAATATATATAATTTACTTATATAAAATCTGAGATTTAGAGTGCATACTGAGCAACTATTTTAATGAGATCTCATTGTTCTTAACTTTTCTCCTCTTTTAATTCCCATGTATTATAAATGCATGTTGTGGCATGACCACTTAGTTAATTTTTACAACTATCAGGCTTATTATTCTTCCTTGAGCTATGTAGGTAGAGGAACATGATTTGCCTTCTTACTTTATTGTAGTCTTGAAAGTGTACAACTTGAATATACAAGTAAAGCAAGAGTGATTTAAACTTATGGAGGAATAAATTAAATATTGAGGTATAAAGAATAATTAAATATGCTTTATTTTATACTATACATAGAGAACACAAGAATTAGATAAATTCATAAAGACTGCTTCATTTGGTCTTAAATCACTAATGATATTACTTTCACAACAATCCAATCAACTCTCCTTAACCCAGTCAAGTTGAAAATAAAGATTCACTAGCCCAACATAGTACAATTTTCTTTCACTTTTCTTCAATTAGATTTATAGACCACTGAATGTCATCTACAAGGTAGAACTAATATATATGACATGCAGTTCATCCATTTCTCCATTAGGGGAGATTAAAGTTTCTTATAGTAGTTCAAGCATAACATTAAATTACAATTTTTTTAAAGTGTTTAGAAGGGCAGGGCAGTTAGCTCAGTGGTTTGGGTGCCTGTCTTGCAAGCACAAGGGCCCAATTTTGATCCCCCACTAACCGCATACAATACTGGGAGTAGAGGCCCACAATAATCAGTACCACATACTTCAGTGCCAGGCATGGTGATTCACTCATGTAATCCCAGCACTCGGGAGGCAGAGGCAGGAGGATTGCTGTGATGTGAGTTTGAGGCTGAGCTTGGGCCAGCCTGAACTACAAAGTGAGACTCTGTCTTAAAAAGAAGAAGAAGAAGAAGAAGAAGAAGAAGAAGAAGAAGAAGAAGAAGAAGAAGAAGAAGAAGAAGAAGAAGAAGAAGAAGAAGAAGAAGAAGAAGAAGAAGGAGAAGAAAGAAGAAGAAGTGTTTAGAGACAGATACATCAAATTTGGTTGACATAGGGATGTACTTCTTATTTAATATAAAAATTAACTCTTCAAAATAAAAGATTTTAAATGAACTTAATGATGTATTAATTACTTCCCTTCACTCTACAGAAAATATAGGTAAGAATCAGTAGGTAAAGTTACAAGAAATTTACTCCAAATTTTTGTTGAGGACAACAAATGATTGATACCAAACCTACCTTATTTCTTTAAGTTACTGCAAAACTGGAAAAAATATGAAGTGATCTTTTGGGATATTATATGCTAGTAGCTGCTAGAAAGTTATTATAGAGTTATTAGAAACAAGGGAGATACACAGGGACACCAGTATAAATCTGGGTTCCCTGCCTGGGGATGATGTAGCTACTTTAGCCGGGGAGGGGAAGCAGATCTCAACTTACAGATACTGAAGACTATAGGACAATGCAGGTTCATCTCTACAGCTGCAGGGAACTGCAGGGCCCATTCACCCAGCTGCTTCACACTTGGTTTAACTGTTGGCTGTGGATATCCTAAAATTCCTAGTATGTTCGTCTTTGAATCTTGTGGTGTATGACTAAAGTCTACAAGAAAAACAGAGCTCCCATGTAGGTAATATGCCTAGTTACAGTACTAGTCAATGCATTGGTGATAACCAAGAAACACAGCTTTTCACTTTCTTCAGAGCTCAAGGGATGCCTGGAGAATCTAAGCAAGTTCAAGGTGAGTAGGTCACAGATAGGACTAAGCAGACATCAATACACAAACATCTAAAAGATTAAGCTTTCTGCTCCAACTAGAGGTGGATGTGAATACAGAGGACGCTGACATACTAATGGACATTTATGTTTTAATTCAAGTTGCTTCTGTTTAAACACTTCTGCTGACAATTATGTCAAATAAAAAAAAAAGGAAATACTGGTGAATTTTTCATTTCTTCTCTGTCAATCCTTCCTGCATAATCATTAGGCCTGTGATGGAGAGTTTCAACAGGATATTCCTGCATAAACAAGTGAAATTTTAAAAACTGAATAATTTGTTTTGTGCATCATTTCTGTAGTTGTGATAAGAATGAAATACATAGGTGTGTACAGGTCGTGGGACACAAATCATGTGATTTTAGTTATTGAACGTGAGTTAATGTTCTTTGCTTTTAAAAAGCTGACATGTCATAGAATAAAAATGAGCAGTATAACAGAAAATGAGGAAAAGGAATCCATATACACATCTATATCTGTGCATCTATACACACATATATATGTACATATCCATCTATATTATCTACATCTATCATCTTATCATTTATTAAGAGAGTGAGAGAGATAGAGAAACACAGAGACAGGGAGAAATTATTCAGGATAGATAAAGCTACATACTATATTATCCTTAATGATATCTCTGCCTATTTTTGAATGACGGATCACACATATTATTTTGCACCAGAATTTACAAATTATTTAGCTTTTCTAGCTGATGTGCGAGGAATATTAAAGAAGACACTGCAGATGGACCACAGCAAGTACAGAGCCCATAAAAGACTTCATAGTTCACCATGAATGTTTGGCTTAGAGCTAGTAGACAAATAAGCAGAAGTTGATGTCCAAAGATTTAGCAGAGAATGATTATCTGTGATTTAGAGAGGAAAAAGGAAATCATAGATGTTGCCATGTACCAACGTAAACATTAAGTTCTGTTGTTCCAAGAACAAAGATACCTACTTACCATTCTTGGCTTTTAAAGGGAAGGAGAGAGCCCATGTGATAGAATTAAGGTATACATGCTTGGGCTACGCAAACAACAGAAGGAGTGGCGTTGTTTTTGTTGTTGTTGTTGTTTTCACATTGTTTAATTTGTATTTTCACTCTGTAGGTTGCTTCTTTTTTCTGTATTAAAGTGTTTAATTGGTATGGCCCCATTTTTTTATCTCTTGTACTATTTCCAATGCAGGGTTCTCTTTAAAACAATTTTGCTTGTACTTCAAAGTTAAGTGTTTATATTTTAAGTTCTGGTTCTCTGATTCATCTTGATGTTATTTCAGAAAACTGTGAAAGATAATGATCTAGGTTCAATCTTCCTAATGTGAATATTGTGTTCTCCCAACATCATTTATTTATGAGGCTCTTCCCCACCAAGTTCTTGGCTCCATTGTTAAGGATCAAAGAGTTTAATGTGCTTTGGATTATTTTCTCTATCTTTTATTATGTTCCTCTGATCCACATGTCTTTTTTAAATCCCAGTTGCATGATGATTTTTATCCGAATAATTTAGTGATATAACTTGAAATCTAGGATTGTGATGTGTCCTGCTTTATCCGTATTAGAACTGCATTTTCTGTTCTGAATCTCTAATGATTCCACCTGAATTTTAAGATTATTTTCTCTAGTTCTATTAGGAATGTTCCTGATGTTTTGATTTTGGATTACATTTAATCTGTATATTTTTGGAACTATGACTTTTTTGATTATATTGATTTTCCTTGCTTCAGAAACAGGGTATATACTTCCATTTTCTCATGAGCTCTTCCAGAGACAGAGGACTGATATCTCCAAAATGGTTGATTCTTGACTTACAAAGGTTTGATTCACAAGGAATACTTGTAATTCAAGTTGATTGAAAATCAATACAGATGAAATCTATATGTCCCCCTGGGCACACTCTACAACTAATAGGAGGCAAATGAATCTTCAATTAACCTAATTAACCCAAGTTCTTCATATGTCAAGCCAGTCTTGAGGATCCACTGAAGATAAAGAATCCTAATAATTAGATACTCTCATATAAAAGACACAATCAAATACATGGACAATAGAAATGAACAGAATCTTCACAGAAGAAGTACAAATGGCCTATACATATGTGAAAAAGTGATTAATATACTGGTCATTAAATAAATGAAAATTAAAATAATATTGATATTTCATTTTAGACCAGAAAAAAAAAATTATCATCAAGAAGTCAAATAATAACAAAGGCTCACGAGCCCATGGAGGAAAAGGAATCCTTCTACAGGGCTGGTACCAATATAAACTGGTAAAATCACTAATAGAAATAAGTATAGCAATTCCTTCAAAAATTAAAACTGGAAATTCCATTTGGCCCATTTATTCTTCATCAAGCTAACTTTCTGAAAAAGTTAAAGAATTAATATGAGAGTGACACATGTGTAGCTATGTTTGGAGCAGTATATCATAACAGCTAGATCCTGTATGCAGCTTATATGTCTAGTAACAGATTAATGGGTTAATTAAAAAAAGTAATACTTTATCACAAAGATAAATTTATATAATTTGTAGGAAAATCAGTATATCTTGAGGCTCTAAGTTTAAATGAAATTAATCAGAGAAACATCTTAAATGATGTAATGGTTTCTTTTATATGAGAAGTACAAATAATGAATAAAGAGCAAAAAAAAATATATGACAAAAAGTAGGGAGATCTCAAGTTTAAATGGAATCAAAAGATGGAGTGGGGAGGGAAAGAGAGGAAAATGAGATAAAAAAAAGAAGAAGAATTAAGAGGTGTTTTGACTTGCAACAAGTCCACACAATGAATGAAGGAATGTAATCATCATCACATATTGCTAATATTCACTAATAAAATATGAAATATTATTTCTATATCTAGTAAGTCAGTACTTGTTATATGAATTTAAGTCAATAAATTTATTTCTGAAAATTGGTTCTCAATTCTATAAATTATATGTATATATTATATATATATTTAATTATATGTATATATAATTTATAGAATACATAGTATATTGTACTATATTTATATATGAATATATACATATATTGTATATGAGGTAAAGTTTTAATATTTCAGGACTCTAAAATATATACAAGGTCATAGAATATAGAAGGAATTTGCATAAGTATAAATTCCAAATTTATTGCTTATTCTGTGTGCAACCTTAACCAATATTTTTTAATTGAAATCTTTATTGATACATTACATATACACATCATGATTGCACTCAACAATAAGGATTTGAACCAGTATATGACACAACTTAATTCTCATTTTTTCCCATAGCCCTACCCACCTTACCACCCCCACCCCCATATACATAAACTTTGTTTCCTTTCTTTTTTGTTATAATCTCATTGTTTTTCCCCCTTAACCCCATTTCACTTTGAATATTTTCTATTTCACAATATATAACATACATTCTAGAACTCATTTATATCTTTATTTTCTCATATTAGAGAAAAGATACAATATTTACACATTTGTGACCTATTTATTTCACTTATGAGAATGTCTTCAAGGTACGTCCGTTTAAGTATAAATGATTCAAACTTATCATTTTTTAAAACTCATTTCACTACTCTAAAGTGTATTAAATAGATAATAAATAGCTTAATTTTGAATATTTGTTCTAAAAAGCTTATTTAACATTATAAAGTACATATATTTCTACGTTTTGAGTTGAAGTCTTCGTGAAAAATATTGGTGACAATTTTACATACGTGAATGGCATCATGTCTTCATTAGCTTTCAAATCTACAATGACTAAAGACATTGGAAATTTCTAACTTATGTGAGAAAAGAACATGAGAGCTGTGAACCATAAAGTGAGAAACAGTGATGTGGACCGCAGCAATGGAAAACTGAGAGTTTGTGTGTGAGAGTTACGGATTACAAAATGTAGCACATCTCGTGATGTTTGCGTCTACCATTTCCATGTATTCCCCTACACAGGAGCACAGGACTTGTGCACAGCCGTTTGAACTGTTTTGTCAGGGAGTGGTACCCGTTTTACCCTGATACTTTGCTGGGAGCTTTTATAAGCAGCTACAATCCAACCTTGCACCACCTTTTAGTATATATTCATGGGAAGGACTCCAGGAAATCCAACCTCCTGCTTACTTTAACGTCATTTCCTTGAATTGGGTAAGAATATGAGGGACTCTAATGATAAACTAATTCATAAAGTCACTCACATAATTTTAATCTGGGTCAAAAAGTCTTTGATAATATATTAATAAATCATCAACCTATTAATAAAAGTATTAATGATCCATTAATCTATCGAGTGTTGCATATAAATTAGAGAAATAAAATTGGTATTTAAAAAGATATGTTCTTAATGTTCACAGACTGGTGTAAAGCCTAGACTGTGACCTGGTCCTTCCGGCGTGCTAAAAACTGCATTATTATTTAAAGTTCTGTACTCAACACCTCACCATGACACTTTTAAAATTGCTGTTATGGTTTGTAAGCACTGTTTAATGATTAAACCACTAATTCCAATAAGATATTAGAAACTTCAAATAGGACAGATCTACCACTTACTGAATTATTAGCACATTTACAGAGGGATTTATTTAATTTTTCAGTGTAATATCCATATTTTCTAGTAGTAGTCTATATGTTCTTTCACTGGATAGATGCTTTCTTATTTCAGAAGGTCACTATTATTATAGTAGATAAAACACTATTAAAAAAAAACATGCTTCTTTTATGGAGTATTCCTGGAAAAATCTCAATAAATTTTGTGAGAGGAAATAAGTTATTAGAAACATAATAATATTACCATTGTTCTTGTCATCTTCAATCTTCTGGATAGGTCGAAACAAGAAATAACATTTAAAAAACTAAATTATTAAGGCTAATTGGTTGCATTACATGGGTAACAAGATCTGCCACTGCTACAAAACAATAATCCATCACTTCCAAAACAGTTATTGGAGGAACTCTACTGCCTCTTATAACAGAAATTCTTGTGTTTTAATATGACATGACTCAATATGCAATTCTTTTTGTTGAAACACTCAACATTATCCTACACCTATTAATTTTCACTGAAAGATAAAAGACATTTGTCTGGTTGTAAACCCTTGTAAAGTGGCATTTTTTGATAAGATCCTTCTTCCCTGGTTTGGGATAAGTGTAAATGAGGTGATAATTATAAGCCTGTCTCCAATATTACCTATGATAGATGACCGCCAGTGCCATAGCTACCCAAAATTTTTCTCTGAATTCTGTTAGTTTTTAATGGATTGAGACTAATTATTGGCTGAATGAGGAGTATGTATGCAATAACTAATAGTTCTCAATATGTTTGAATAAGTGTACTGAATATTATGGACAGTTATAAGAATCCAGTACCAAGACTTATATTTTCAACACCTAAAGGAAACCTCTGTGATCCACCAACTAATCACAGGTAGGTCTTTCTTGGACCTAGAAAATGTTCTTTTGAATACGATATGCATTCAAGAGTGTCCTTGACCCCTACTATAGGGGACCAGAACAAAACTCTTGAGCACCTCTAGTGTTAGTCCAACATCTCTTAACCCAAGATCTCCCTCCCAAATGCTTCTGTTAGAAGCCCCAGCAGTTATTACAACCAGTAAGTGCTTTTTTGTTTGTTTTTTCCCCCTAGAAGCAAATGCATTCTAGACATTAAGGGCTCAGCTGGCTAGAAAACAGACCAAGATTTCTCTCTGACAAAATCCCTGTCTGCATTTGCATTTCTGTTTCTGTATAGCATGATAGTGTGGTAAATAAGATGTCACAAGTGATAGATTCTAGAGTAAAGGTAGCTGACTGATGAGTACACCCTGATGAATTTAAATCTTTATATGATCACAAAGTTACTCTAGTTCCAAATATGACTATGTATGCAAATTGCAAGTCTCATCCTCTCTGTAAGGTTAGACATATAGATCCATGTCTTTAGATTCCTTTCCTGAATATAAGAACAAGCAAAAAATATGGTGAAGACTTTGTAGTTAAATTATGCTTACAAGTAAGTAAAGGAATGAAGAGAAAAATAAAAATTAATAGGAATAATCTATGACTTGTCAGTAACTTCCAGCTAAGCTATAATGAAGCTTTGGATAAATTATTAGTGCTTTTATTTTTGAGAAGCTGAAAGACAAAATCTTTCACAGGGAATTGTGTTTTAACCTTCAAAATATACATTTATCTGTGAAGGATGTATTGACCACCCAAACACCTGGGCAAATCCATGTCTCAGTAAATTAAAACTAAAGAATTAATATAAATTAGAGATTAGAGACTAACAGATCCTTTGTCACAACAAAACAAGTCAGATACTCAACCCTGGCCCCCATCTATTAATTTTCACTGAAAGATAGGGTTGTAAACCCTTGTAAAGTGATATTTTTTGATAAGGTACTTCTTCCTTAGTTTGGGGTAAGTGTGAATGAGGTGATAATTATAGGTCTGTCTCTTATTATCTACAATAGATGACTACCAATGCCATAATTACCCAAAATTTTTCTCTGAATTCTGTTACTTTTTACCAAATTGGGACTAATTATTTACTGAATGGGAAGTATGTCTAACTAATATTTCTCAATATGTTTGAATAAGTGTATGTTATAGACAGTCAGGTATAAGAATCCAACACAAAGACTTTAACCACTTAGCAGTGTAGCCTGCACATCACTTAGGCATTGTATCTGTTCATGAACTGACTATCCCGAGAATCACTGGGCAGGTGTCACCTCAGCCGGTTGGTTCCTGTTTGAAAAAGATACACTTGTATGTTTGTCTATTTCTTTGATGTTTGTTTTTAATGAAATTTAATAACAAATTCTAGTGTATTTCTTTTTTACTAATTTGTGTGTATTTTATTCATGCAAATAGCACAATTTTGTTACAATCTATTAAGACCTCTAATGATAAGTCATTAGATATAATTTTTATACTTCTCCAGAACTCAGTGATACTCTTTTTCCATACAAAACAATTGCATTTGGGTTACTGAGGCTAAATAGGAAGGAAATGTCCAATGATTTTCAAAAGAAAGAACTGAAAAAGGGAGAGATGTTAGCCTATCAAAGAGGGAAAGTCTGTTTAATGAAGAGGAAAGATGCAAAAGACATCTGCTAATCTTCAACTACTCATAATACTGAAATGTTACAACTTGAAAGAAGAAATAAAACCTAAAAATGATACTAGTTTTCAGTGATTATAATAACACTATGGGTACAGGTAACAGAATTGACCAACATCTAAGAAGCACTCCAGTAATCAAAAAGTGAGAAGAGAGTCCAGGAATTAAGTTCAGTTGCAAGGCACCTGCCTGGCAAGCACCAGGTCCAGAGGTCAATCCCTGGAACCTCCCAAAATGAAGAAAAAAAAAATACACACACACACACACACACACACACACACACACACACACACACACACACACGCACACATTCTGCACCAAATATTATGAAAGTCATTTGTTAGTTATTCAAAGCAAAGGGCTTCAAGAAGTAATTCACAATTTAGTTCAGGTCTAATATCCCAAATTGACCACCTTGGACAGCAAAATTCCAATAAAGATATCTGTTATCAAAGTCCTCACCACTACGTTTAATGAGCAGACGTTTATTGAAATTAAACCTACCTATAGAAAAAAAAAAGGAACCACCCTAATTGTGTGAATTGTGTTTTGCAAAAACAGTTACAGAAAATAAATTCAGAAATAGACTACGTATTATTGCCAGATTGTTATGCTATATTACGACACTAAATGCTTTAAGATACATCATACACAGAAAAATTAATGAATGCATTCATAAAAATTATCATGTTTATATTTTCTCATAAAAGTTAACAAAAATAAAAATTTTGGTCATCCTATATTTAAATAATTGGAACGCTAAGTGGTAAAGGGAGTAGATTCTCTTCTGGCTCATTATTTTAATAGGTGTGATTCAGAGAAATTGGCAAAGAGAAATACTTCAGTAATCCTGATAGTTATCACGCAATTAGCTTCTGAAATTGTTCAATGTCTATGTGATGGATTAAAGTGTATGTCAAATGGTTCTACTCCCTTCAGAAGAGCTAACTCTACTTTCTTTAGAATCAGAAAGATTAGACACTCTGATTTACAGACTTCATGCAGAAAATAAGTCTATGAAATGAGGACAGATCACAGAACTAATGCCCTCAAGTTTTGTGGTTCACTATGAAAAAATGAGGAAATTGTTAAAATAAACAGGAAGGAGGCCATTAACCTGAGGAATCTTTCTCACTGAAACTCAATAAGTACACAGATTTAATTTGAAACAATTTTTAATGAGACTCAGCCAATCACAAGCAACCAATGAATTTATACAACCGTGGATCCTATAGAAAAAAAAGCAACTACCTAGTTATGCCGAGTCAGATTTTTCATATTGTGTGTTCAACCCTTGAGAGCTCACTGCTCCTATTACTAGGACAGAATTGTTCTTTTTACTTAAATCATCTTTTTTTTTATATTTCAGAGCTTCTAAATATTTATTTTTATAGGGGAAGTGGGCAATGACCCCACCTATCTTCTCAGGGAATGGGTGGGAAGTTCAACTATGTATGTAGACCCCAGAGCCATCTCATACAGATGTTTACGTCAAGCAGGACCAACAGTGTAGCTCCCTCTCCATCCTGTGGTGGGACCGGAAGCTTTCTCTCCTGCCTCAGTGCTATTCAATAAGGGCAGAAAATCAACTTCTGTTGCAACACACTAGATAATCCTTTTTCTATTAGTCTTTGTCTGGAGTACAACAGGTATTGCCAAGAAGTTTCTTATTATGAGGCTACTTCTTTCCTGAACCTTTAGCCAGAGTAATATTATTTGCCTGGTGCATTTTTATCTGTACATTTTATAGTTCTGAGTTGGAGCCTTGAGGTGCCTTGTCCAGGATATTGGGAACAGTAAACACATTTAAGAAATAACCTTTGTTTGTCTCCTCAAAAATCAAGGTTATAAGTCTTTCTTCATTACACATTTTAGATTCTTCTTATGATTAGATTTTGATGTTATGTTCAGGATGTTTTAGTTACAAGTGAAAGGGGTTGGAGGAATGAGTTAACAGGTTTCAGTGGAGCTCCGGGAGCATTGCTTATATCTTGAAGAGCTCTGTAATGGCTACTGAAGGCAACAAAATGTGAGGACAATTCTGCCATCACACTGTGGCCTTTTAATTCAATAGGAAGGATGGGTCCTGGAGAGGCAGTGGCTATGTGGTATCATTTAATCAATGAAGGCAGGGTAGATATAAGCCCCTGCTGGGCATCAGAGGCATCAAAGACATAAACAAGATATTTCTATTGACTAATTATCAATTGAGAAGCAGAGGCAGAGGATTGCTGTGAGTTCAAGGCAGAGCGCAGGGCCTGAACTACAAAGTGAGACCTGTCTCAAAAAAAAAAAAAAAAAGATGGAAATGGGGTTTGGTTCGTATAACAAAGGTCAAATGATGGGCATGGCTCTCTATGTCCTGCCTCACTAAAAACAGAAAGACAGTGGTGGCATCGGTTTCATCTTTGATGAAAAAAAAGGCTCAACCTTCGTGCACCTCCAGGGATTTGATGACTAACACCCTTCATGTGGAAATGCCCTTCTGCTCCATTCTTTCCAGAGTTCTACACTGGCATTTGGTCATGGAGAAGAGGCTCGTTATGGGTCCCAAATGCTGTTTCATGATGCCTTGTACTCTGTAGGGTCTGAAGCATCTATGGACAGATAGGGATTTTTCTAATTGCAATTTAATAATTTAGCAATAGAGATCCAGAATGAAAAGAAAGTTTTTAAGCCTAAAATGT